>JBAMJV010008267.1:0-134918 GCA_037951105.1 Echinarachnius parma
GCTCATCAAGAAGAGGGACAGAATAAGCAGGAAGTGCCGAGACGCAATGAAACGGAATGATGGCCCTATACCGTTTGAATGGGAAGAACAACTTTCCACTATCAAGAGGGAACTGCAAGCAGGACTTCGGAAAGCCTACTGGGATCACATGGAGTCGCTCTTCACCCCAGCCGATAATCCTATTGACGAGCGTGAAAACATGAAGCGATTTTGGAGCTTCATAAAACACAACAGAACTGACAAATCCAGCATCGCGGATCTCAAAACAAACAACGGCACAGTAACAGATCCTGCTGACAAGGCGGAAGCCCTCAACCAACAGTTCGAGAGGGCATTTACCCTAGAGACACCTGTACCAGCCAACATCCTGCCTGACGACTCCCCCCATGACAACATGCCAGACATCTCCTTTACAGTCAAAGGAGTGGAGAAGATGCTATCTGAACTCAAGGCTCACAAAGCACCGGGACCTGATGGCATCACACCCCGAGTGCTAAAGCAGCTCTCCAAAGTCATAGCACCAATCCTTGTTGACTTATTCACTGCTTCATACGAGTCTGGACAAGTACCCGATGATTGGAGACAAGCAAACGTTGTGCCCATATTCAAGAAGGGAAGCCGATCTGATCCCATTAACTATCGTCCCATCTCCCTGACATGCATCTGCTGCAAACTTATGGAGCATGTCATGGCCAGCAACATCATGCGACATGGAGACAGAAATGATATCCTATACCCCCTCCAACACGGATTCAGGAAGAACAGGTCATGTGAGCTGCAATTGCTTGGACTGGTCAGCGACCTCCATAACAATCTTGACCAAGGAAAGCAGACGGACGTCCTCGTGATGGATTTCAGCAAGGCGTTTGACAAGGTCGGGCATGAGAGGCTGTTAAAGAAGCTCAACTTCTACGGCGTGAGAGGCAAAAACCTCCAATGGATCGCCAGCTTCCTTCATAACCGGAGCCAGAGAGTGGTTCTAGATGGTCTACAGTCAACTGCAGTGAATGTGGAGTCAGGAGTACCACAGGGATCGGTTCTTGGCCCATGTCTGTTCCTGTATTACATAAATGACTTGCCTGACAAGCTCTCCTCCCCAGTACGCCTCTTCGCCGATGACGCCATCACATACCTTACTATCGAGAATGACCAACAAGCCAATCAACTACAAGGGGATCTCAATCGAATTGGGGAGTGGTCTGATTCATGGATGATGGAGCTTAACACAAAGAAGTGCCATGTAATCACTGTTTCAAGGAAGAGGAACAACATAGTACATCCCTACTATCTCAACGGCACCCCCCTAGAAACGGTCAACTCTACCAAGTACCTTGGAGTCACCATTACACCAGACTTAAAGTGGAATGAACATATCAACAATGTATGCCACAAAGCAAACAACACGCTGGCCTTTCTGCGACGGAATCTTAGAATCAACCATCCAACCCTAAAGGCGACTGCATATAAGGCTCTAGTGCGTCCACTGGTGGAGTACAGCGCTACAGTTTGGGATCCGACTAGCGCCAAGAGTGTACACCAATTGGAGATGGTTCAGAGGAGAGCAGCACGTTTCGTATTGAACCGTTATCATTACACGTCAAGTGTAGACAACATGCTGAGGGAGCTCGAATGGCCTACCCTACAGCAAAGAAGGGAAGACATGAGGCTGACCATGATGTACAAACTACACAACAATGTAGTTCCCTTCCCGACCCAAACCTACATCACACCGGTAATCGGATCTACTCGTGTCCACTCAGGAGGATACCAAGTCCCTTACTCTCGTCTCGAGGACCACAAACAATCATTCTTCCCGAGGACTGTGAGAGCATGGAACACTCTACCCGAGAGTATCGCCTCTGCCCCGTCTACAGATGCCTTCCGTCGCCATCTGCTGGAAAGTCGTGGCTAAGATTGTCCTGAATACAGTCCTTTCTGAACTTGTATATACGTTAATTTTGTTTTATTTATTTTATTTGTTTTTGTTTATAAATGAGTTTGGACTTGCAAGTAAGAATATGAACTATGCACGTCGCGTATACACACACACACACACAGTTTGCAAGAATCTTCAAGTTGAAGGAGGCAGACTATACAAGAAGAAGAAGAAGAGGGGTTCGAACCCCCCCCCCCCCCCCCCCCCACCCCCCTAACGCCCATGCCTTCCCTGTCATATTCGGGACGACTTACTACTGTTTCGGACGAATAAAACCATCAACAAAATATTATTTAGAAAGAGTGTGGTTCACAAAGACTTTTTCTTTTAAATTAATTTTTGTTTGTTGATTGTCAGGTGAAAAAATATATTCGGACAATGATCACAAAATACCTCAGCCTGGGGTTACATGCGAATGATTTTTTTTTTTTTTTGGAGCATCATTATCGGGGGGGGGGGGGGGGGGGGGGTAGCATGAATATCGATGATTGAAGAGAGGTCAGTGGGGGATTCTTATCCTTTCCTCTGTAGAGGGCGCAATTGCATTCGCCGTTTGTTTGCTACTTTGCTTCAACTTTTATCATCGATGCGAACTTGAAATAGTGCGATTGTAGAAGTTCTTTTCTCATTTTTACTTTTAAAACATACGGATCAAGTTCATCTACCCATCATATCACCTGGGCGAGACAGAATCACATCGAAGAAACATTGTGAGTAAATGCTCGTCAGCGCAAATCGTTCATTATACAATTAATTTGTAGCTTTCAAACTGCAGTACATTGCCCCACATATTCTAATTGATGTCAGCTCTTTTATTCATTTGTAAATAACATTAATTAAATTTCATGAACATTACCATTACAATCCGTGTAGATAGAGAGTGTAGACGCAAATTAAAACGGCTCTGACTCTGTTACTTCTGTGCAGTGTTTTAAGCTTAGTTTTTTAAATGGCAATATTACAAATAATGGTCGATTTGATTTTGAATGCAGAATGGATCATTGACATTGCCATTCTGCACCACACAACACTACATTGTAATGCTGCGCTATACGGGAACAATGTGGGACAGTACAAAAAAAGTTTGTCAAAATTTTCACACAAAATTCTTATCTTAAATTCAACAAAATCAATCATGACTGGCCCTAAAAATGATACAAGTGTTATATGAACTTAACCAAAATGGTCCAAATTATTCTTCAAATGTCGAAAAAAATGGAAAATCTGCAGTTTTGGAAAATAAAAAGACTGAGAAAATCTCAGTCGTGATCCCTCTCGAAAGTGTTGCTGCTATCTGGATGACTGTCATGTATTTCCCGCAAGCTTCCCACACCACACGTGTTACCGTATCCGAATTCTGACACGGCGTATCCGAATTCTGATACGGCGTATCCGAAATCGGATACGACGGGCATGCTTGCAGATCTCGAGTTGGCTTGTTTTGGACAATAATAAGCGGCCTCCGCATGTTGCGGGCGGGCTTTCTTTGTTTACGATGGGACATCGAGCAGGAAGAGAAAGAAATGGAACTTATATGACGATTTTTGTAAGTATGACTTATCATTTTGAAAATGAAATTTTGTACAATAAATCATAAAATCAGCTTCAATCTAGGTATGCAATTTTTAACTTTAGATATGCTGTTCTTTTCTCTCTGTTTGTAGTTCAAATTGTGTCCCGTAGATTTTTACCACTGTGAGCAGTAAATGGTCCTATCAGGACCATTTACAATACATTGTAGATGTGTTCTGCACCAGCCCCACATCTACAAAGTATATGGTCCACTTAGGTGGACCATTTACACGCAATATATGGTAATACACGGGAGATTACCATACTGCCTATTCATACACTGTACCGTTCATCAGTTGAACGTTGTGTGTTAGGAAGCATCGGTAATGAAAACAGACTGGAAATAATCATTTTTTTTCTACATTTTGCAATCTTCAAAACAACAAAGTCGGTAATTATTAAGACTTAGGGGATCACATAAACCAAAGTTTTTTTGCATTTGCTGGTAAATTTAGGGAGAAATCGGACGACAAATATTGTTTATGTTTTGGATAGTGCAGCAGGCGGAAGAGGTTGATCTCCACACAATGCTACTGTAATGTACCTATGTGTGACCAGCCCCACCACCTATACCGTTTGTGTATATAGCATACAGAATCACATTGACGTAGTGCGTTATTTTTTCGCTCGGCGGGGCAATCGATTGTCCGAGGGGTGTTGGCGAATTCACTTTGACCCAGTTGACAATGTGTTGTTAATGGTTACGACCGGACGCTAGCGGTATAGAACAAAGGCACCACGGAGCAGCGAAAAAAATACACGGGGGCGGCGGGCGAATTCGCCCCCGAAATGCCCAAATTCGCCCCCGAAAAAAAAAATTTCACCCCCGAAAATTATTTTTTGTTTTGTTTGATTTTCGGGATTTTTCTGTTTGGATTGTGATCAAATGCTTATAAAATGATCACTTACAGCAATATAGCTTATTAGCAGCCCCTGAAATTCGAAAAAGAGCCCGGAAATTTGTAGCCCCCGAAAGATGGAAAAGTAGCCCCCGAAAATGGAGCCCCCGAAATAAAAATATTAATTTTTTTCGCTGCCACGGAGTGTGCGGTGTCATGTGTAACATACAAAGTATTTTACACATGACAGAACGGGTATGACAGTAAGCCCCTTGACTTGCAACTTGCAACAGCCTTGTTGCCATTTTTATTGCATGCACTAAGTATGCATGATCGTACGCGCGCGCGCGCGCGATATTCGCGCACCAGGTACAGTTACGTGCTCTGATCTTACGTACCTAAGTAGCAAAACTGCTAACAACAGTCTAGTTTGTCACCTGAATCCTCCTACAACTTTTAGTGTCACTGGTGTCAAAAAATATGATACAACTACATAAACAAGTGACAAATATCACAATAATTTCACCAGTAGGATAACTCGAGCGATAGAAAACACCAACTGACTGACTGAGTGATTGAGCTGAGCTGATCGAACTATATCGAAGCGAGTAGGCACGCAGCGACGTGTATATCTGTATACTGGTGCATATCGCGCGCGTACGATCATGCATACTTATGCACTTGCAATAAAATGGCAACAAGGCTGTCCCTAACGGACAGTGACTTGCAGGGGTGGATTGATGCCTGCATCTAAAATTGGTCCAGTTAACTGGATCAAGGGCAAGGGAGGCATCACCATGTCGACCAGGCATTTACACGCTATTTATGTAAAATTGGTGTAGGTAAGCATACCAGCCTTTTGTACAGTTTACTAGTATTGCGATTTGCGCAATATCCAATTTCTGTTAGTTGAATGTTGTGTTTTTGGAAGCCTCGCTACGGAAAACAGACTTTGAAATAATCTTTTTTTCTTTCTCCATTTTGCGGTCTTCAAAACAACAGCATTGGTAATTATTATCAAATTATATGAATTGTGGATCACATAAACCATTTAGTGTTTTGCATTTGCTGGAAAATTGAGCGAGTAATCGGCCAGCAAAAATATTTTTGTGTTGGATAGTGCAGCCTGCAGTGCAGCAAACGGGAGAGGTGTAGCGCGCTCCGCACAACACATTATGTAGCTATGTTTGCGACTGCTAATTTGTCAAGAATTTTTGAAATATCCACTCATACCATAATTTATATTGATTCCCTCATTTGAAACATGGGTTTTTGTACTTTTTAAAGCAGTTGTGAGCAATTTTCTTGATTTTTTTGTTGATTGTGATTTTTATTACTGGTTTTCCCCACCGGTTTCAAACTTTTCAACTTCAAACTCGGACCAGAAGCCCGAACTCACTGGGTTTCCTAGTCCAATCCGATACAGATCACAGCTTACCTCTTTAGAAGTTTAGATTAACTCCTGGACCTGCATGCCTGAAGATTTTTTTTGGTAATAATTATTAATATTTTGTTTAATTATTCGCTTGACTAATTAATTTACAGGGACTTGGTAACATTATCCAAATCCTCAAGATCCAATTGGCATTCTAGCGGCTCCCTCATACCACATCTACTAATTAAATATGGTCCAGTCAGCTGGGCGGTGGATTTATACATTTCACGGGCAGGTATTGGATTTCTTCCGATATTTCTGTATTTAACGATGCTTAGGTTCGGATTTTACCACACAAGCCCTATTTAAATACTTATTCAACAATATTGATCAATATAGATGTTTTTCGGCTACTTTCCCAAAACTGTTATTTATCTTTAACCACGCATTACTTTTTGCACTCGTCAACAAAGTTACTAGATCCCTTTAATATTTATTTTGTTTGAGCACTACATTTTAGGCAACTGACCTAAGTAATATGTTTTTTTTTTAAACCAGATTTTGCCCTGATTTTTTGTATTGATTAAAAACATTTCAGTCATTTTGTGAAAGGTTATACTCATTTGGAATAATAACCATTTTCCCTCTCTTTTTCTCAGCATTGACAGTTCTTCATCAGATTCTTACATTGATTTGAGTCATCTCGGTAGATATGAAGAGCAAGAAACATAAGAAGGACAAGAAAAACCAGAAAAAGGAGAAACGCAGACAGAGAGATGATTCATCTGAGGTGAGCCAATCAAAACCAGATCATGTGAAAACCTGTGTACTCACATCACCATACTGTTGTGTGTAGCAGGCTGTGCATAGACAATGCTAGGGTGGCAGTTATGAGAAACTTGCTTGCACACTTAGTAGCAAGGAAATTGTGCATCTATAGCGGGTAAGTGGTCATACCTTAGTATGACCGTTTACATCATAGATGTGGTAGAACCAAATTGTAAAGAGCTCTGATCATATAACAATACTCTATTACACATGTATAACAAGATAATTTTGCTAGTTGAAACTCTTTATGAACTCTGTATAAATTTGTTATATTTACCCTGATAAATATAATTCAAGAGACCTGATATGACAAGGTAAATTGTCCTTATTGTAACAAGTCTCTATTGTACTGTGCAGTAAAACTTTTTTTATAGGGACCACCATAGGGCAACAAGAACAGTGACTGCTGTAGACAGATACTCGCTAAGACGGGCTTGACTGTATTATGTATTTCAAAAAAATGTTAACCTGCCAGAAAAATGTTGCGTTGATAGATAGAAATGTTTTGTTTTTATTTCAAATTGCCAACATGCTGCCGGTGTATTGCTTGAGTAAAGAAACAAGGGAATTGCTGCATACAATGAGAGTTAAAAATTATTTTTTGGGGTATTTCCACGGGAAGGTGGGCAAAAACTGGAGAAAAAAACAACATTTGGCTCATATTTCAAATCTCATTTATTTTTTCTGGAATTGTTTGTCATAAATCATGATCCTATAATCTTGCAGCTGTTGTAGGTGCTGTAAAATTATTTACAGGTTTCCAATACGTAATGTTAGAACTATTCGTGGTATGTTGGACATTTGAATTCAATGATTTTTTTGTGGAATTGATTCAACAGGATAGTTCAGGAGGGGAGATGGAGTGGGTTGAAGCCCCCTCTGCATCTAAGAACCCCGCCCCACCCCCAGACAAGTCATGTGACCCGAATCCAAGCAGCCAAGGGCCAACAGGCATCCAGAGGGATGGTCAGAAAGCACAGGTATGCGGGGGACAATCTGTAATCACAATTTTCGATTTTTTGGGCTTTTTTGGGCTTTTTTAAGGGCCTTCTGACCCCAGGTCTAGACAACTCAAAGCACAGGTTTCAACAACAGGAACAATTTATAATTTCTGTTTGATTGGGTTACTTTAAAGTCCCCACTGGCCTCGGCCTAGACAAGTCTTCTCCTGGCAGCCAAATGGGCAACAGACGTCCAGAGGGATGGTCAGAAAGCACAGGTAAGCAGGGAACAATTCATAATCATAACATAGATTTCATTGGATCCTCTTTGGCCTAAGTCCCAGACAAGTCATTTGACCCTTCTCCCGACTGATGTCCAGTGAGATGGCCAGAACTCAGAAATCATAAGTGGGGATTTTTTTTCTTTCTTTTTCCTAGGGCTAGTTTCAACTTCCGAGCTTGACTAGCACTAAACCATGTTTTTAACATGATCAATGGAACAGTAAAGAATGGCCTACCGTTGATAATACTTCATAGTAGAGGTGTTTTGTCATGATAGGATGGGCAAATGACTTCCGATCATTGGGTACATTATTCGTAACTGATAATTTGCTGCTGCATTTATATCCTTTAGCAAGACATAGGATACATTGCTGCTCTCAATCTAGATGTGGACATGGTGCGTCAAGTTTTGAAGAGCTTGCGCTTTCCAATCACGAGTTCCCAAGTCCAAACCCCGTGTAGTGTGCCCACTGCGCTCGTCTTTTCTGCTCTTTATCCAGGTGTATAAATGGGGACCCGTTGGGAGGTGAAAGCCTTTATGTAAATCGTCCTCTCATTGCAGATTAGCCACTTGGAAGGAATGCTCCCCATGGAGTGGGGATGGTGCACATAATGTGTGTATTTACTCTTAGGGCTGGCATTGTAACCTATGCGATGATATATTGTATTATATTCGTCGCTTAAATAAAATAAGCAACAAGAAGAAGGAGGGTGTTTGCAAAGCATTGTGTGCAACTGTATGAGTAGTCAAGCCAGGGAGTGTAAAATGTGTGAAATTGTTGTGTGGTAGTAATATTTTTGTCAAGTGCTCGTCTTAATGCTCAGTGAACAAAGAGACAACCATAAAAGAACAATTTTACTGTCCATGGTAACCAGGTTTAATAAGGCTTGTCATACAGTGGAACTTTGTTATAATGAAGATATTGGGGCCATGATTATTACCTTGCTATATTAGGTATCTTGTTATATCAGGTAAACAAAATAATAAAGAGCTGGGACCTGCAACAGTGCCTTGTTATAAGAGGGTTTTGTTCTATCAGAGCTCTTTATAATGAGGTTCCATTGTAATACACTGGCTGGATTCGTAGTACAGTGAAAACTCATTATAAAAAGCACCTCGGGTCTATTGAAATTACCTCATATCAGGGCTTGAAAATATTAAAATTAATTCACCAGGACTTGTGGAATTACCAGGGGGTGTATTCTGAAAACGATTTTAAGTTAAAATTTATTTTATCTACGTCACTAAAATATATTTTAGCAAATCGCTATTCCTTAAGTACAGTTGAATATTTTAGTGACGTAGATATGACGTAGATACAATCAATTTTAACTTAAAATCGTTTTCAGAATAGGCCCCCTGGTTTATATCAGGTACCTTGATGTATGACAAAACTCATTATAAAGAGGTTCCATTGCATTTAAACTGTTAATTGATTAGCCTAGTAATAGGTTAATGGAATATTTGTTGTTGTTGTGTATCAATGGAAGATACAAATTTGTCATTATTTTTTAACCCTTAGTCTGGTTACCTGGTTGGTATCCTACTAACTACCGTATTTGTCGGTGTTTTAACTGCATGGTTTTCCCGACGGAATTACCGACGAAAAGGGGGGTGCGGTTTGTACACGGACATAGGAAAAATTGCATGAAAAAAAAAATTTTTGATAGTAAAATTCTTGATTTTTAGATGGTCAAAATGTGCCGAGGATAAGTTAAAACATAATTATTTTTCAGAGAGTTTTGGTCTATGAAATATAATTCAATTTACTGAAGTCTCTGAAGCACATAAAGGAAATTATGAGCCCCTTCCCCGATCAATCCATAAGATTTGTTGAGTAATTGAGTTTACCAGAAAATACAGCACGGAACATTATACATGGGACTGTAATAAATTCTAGAAGAAAAACGAAGACAAAACAACAAAAATGAATCAAAACGGAGATAAAAAAAACTGTAACTTGATAATGTTATTCCTTCTTACAAGTTCAGATTTGGTTAAATCTACCATTGAAAATATTAAATTCTAAGCTTGTTTTGGAGATGAAAAATTGTGATCGTAAACTTGCAAGTGCTAGTACTAGTAGTGTGGAGAAAAAGTGTGCAGGTTTGATTTGACTGAAATTAGCAATCAATCACGATAGGATTGGCTAACTTCAGTCAAGACTGAAATTAGCCATCAATCCCGAATCGGGAGTGGCTAACTTCAGTCAAGGCACATATTTTTTCTCAAGATTGCAAGTTACGATCTCAATTTCTTATCCCCCAAAATAGCTTAGAATTTACTGTTTTCTAAGGTAGATTCAACAAAACTTGAACTTTTAAGAAGGAATAACATATCAAGGTACATTTTTTTAATCTCCGTTTTGATTCATTTTTGTTGTTTTGTCTTCGTTTTTCTTCTAGAATTTATTACAGTCCCATGTATAGTGTTCCGTGCTGTATTTTCTGGTAAACTCAATTACTCAACAAATCTTACGGATTGATCGGGGAAGGGGCTCATAATTTCCTTTATGTGCTTCAGAGACTTCAGTAAATTGAATTATATTTCATAGACCAGCTTAGAATTTACTGTTTTCAAAGGTAGATTCAACAAAACTTGAACTTTTAAGAAGGAATAACATATCAAGGTACAGTTTTTTTATCTCCGTTTTGATTCATTTTTGTTGTTTTGTCTTCGTTTTTCTTCTAGAATTTATTACAGTCCCATGTATAGTGTTCCGTGCTGTATTTTCTGGTAAACTCAATTACTCAACAAATCTTATGGATTGATTGGGGAAGGGGCTCATAATTTCCTTTATGTGCTTCAGAGACTTCAGTAAATTGAATTATATTTCATAGACCAAAACTCTCTGAAAAATAATTGTTTTAACTTATCCTCGGCACATTTTGACCATCTAAAAATTAAGAATTTTACTATCAAAAATGTTTGTTTTCATGGAGCGGGTAATACACCGGCAAATACGGTAAGTTAATTCAACTGATGCTGGGTTTAAATTCCTAAGACCTAGGATCAGTCAGTTTAAAGTGATCCATTATCTTCATAAGATTTTTCCAAAATTGATTTGGGACTTTAATCATGTACCAATATCATGGTTAAATTCTTCTAAATCATGCATAATAGTTTCATAGAAAAAGAACAATGTTAACCTCATGAAAAAAAGTAACATTAATGTCAATCGTATTACCTTTACCCATTGATTTTGACTACAAGTGAAAAGCATTCCGGAACGCTTTTCATGCAATCATAAATAATTCCATAATTTGGGAGACATTTCAAAAATCAAAACAAATTTGTTCTTCTGTTACATCGGAACCAAACAACAAGAGAAATGCTGATGAACAATCAACTTTATCCTTGGAGGGAGCATGTACATAGTTTTAAATATGGAGTCCCTTTATACAGATATTTGCAACAACTATTGTCCAAAGAATGGGTACAAATGTTGTTTATTCCTCTCTGTATAAAAACTACAGCAAACTTGGGACGTTTAGAACACCTTTTTTACACAAACACGTACATGTATGTGCCACTAGCCCACCCGTCGTCATTATTGTCGCTACTATCTCTATAAAGGTACTCTAGCTTTATCTAGAACAGCTCCCCATGTTCTTTATTGATGAATAAACTGTACTACTGTACTCAAACCATTTGTGCTTTACCAATTAGAATTCTTTTTTATTGAACAAAACAAAAAACAAACATTCAAATTTGTTGACATTCTGAAAATGTACAATTTTACAACAAAGTGAATGAACATATAAAACAAATTGAATAATGATACATGTATATCTATAAATTACATTATACATCCATAAATTAACTTGGTAATTGAAATTATTCACAATTTTTCTTCTTATCACACAACAAAATATTTGTTCCAAGAGCGGAGGTATATCCCTCTGTATGAAAGAAAGGTTGAATACAAATTTGTATTGCTGGATTCAAATTACAGGGATCTAGTGAACATTATCATCGTCAAAACTTACTTAGAACTGTAGCACTTCTCACATTGTATTACCAATACAACCATGAATTCGTCTTGTTAGATATTTATGATCACAATATTCTGATTTGACATTATCCACTGGATACTTTAAACTGTGTACAAAGTCAGTGCAATGAGTAAGCAAATATCACTTTGCATTTTTGCTCATTACTCAGTCATCTGACAATCATTTACCATGGAATTTTCCAGTAAACATAAGATTATAGACATGATACACAAATTATCATTTTTTTCACATGTGAACAAAGTTACTAGATCCCTTTAATCACCACCATACTTGCCTTGGGCTTGGGAATTTGTGATTCACAAATGAATGACAAACACAACAGTTTGGTTGTTTGAATGGGCAATGAATTTTAGTGCCTAAAACTTGTCAGGATTGAAAAATTTAGTTATGATTCTCTCATACTGTACTTGAATAATAGAAATCACATTGTTTCATTTAGGAGCCAGATTTTATTCAAATAGCAGCCTAGTTAGTAACACAAGAGGGCACAATGCAGACTGCCCAGAGATTCAGACCTTTCTCATAAAAAATGGTAAATATTAAACTCTTTCTTAGAGTATCAGAATCAATTCAAAAGCTGATTATGTATATTTTCACAAAATTTATAATGGGTTCCAATTCAGATAAATCTCGAATTTAAAATCAGCGCCAAAGAAAAAAACAAAGAAAACAAGTGCAATTATACAATTGCATGTATACTATGTTTTTTCTTACAAGTTTTCTCACTTCATATTGAAAGGTTTACCACACAATCGATATCTCAGTAGGAAATTACCCCTACCCTATTTGCTGCATCGCAAAAACATATTCAGCAAAAGACCCTCTCTAAACACAAAAGAGGCTACAACTTGGCCCCGTTTCAGAAAGAGATCTATACAATTGATTGTAAAGTCGGACAATTTGCGCATTTCAACCAATCACATTTGTGCATTCAGAACACATGGGCCCTGTTGCAGAAAGAGATACAATCGATTGTAAGTCACGATTGATCGTAAGTCAGAAAATTTACGCGTTTCAACCAATCAGATTTGCGCATCTAGAACACGTGATCTGACTTACGATTAATTGCAACTTACAATCGATTGTATCTCTTTCTGCAACGGGGCCCTTATCTGACAATTAATTGTAACTTACAATCGATTGTATCTCTTTCTGCAACAGGGCCCTTAGCCTACACCCTCGGCCTCTTTTCACAATTTCAAGAGCAAAAACAAAAAAATATTTTGTGGGCTGTCAAGAAAATGAAACCTATTCCTAGATTTTCATCAACACCTCCCCCCAAAGAAAATGGATTCAAAGTCTTATCAAAATGAGCTGATTAATGAAATAAAATGCTGTTCGGGGAACATACAACTTTTACGAAAGGCAAGATTCATTACAGTACTTTGAGAAAAATAATAGAAAGTTAAAGCAGCCTGGCTCAAGACTAATACTGGCCAACCACAATGGTACAAAGTTTTCCAGGCGAGCAAGCATTTTTACAAGTTAGATTTTCATATAGAAACTGACATGAGATAATCATATATTCTTCATGTTAAGCTCTTCAAAATGCCTTCTTGTTAAAAAAAAAAAAGGAGCAAGATGTTTTATGACAAACCGTGTCCATATGAAATGGAATTTTGGGGCCAGTATGTTTTGTTTCAGACCACCAGAAAGGGAACAGAATGAATTTCACTGGCCCAAACAGGCCACTAGCAAAACAGTTGGTATGAACTATGAAGACATGTTTTTTAATGAAACCCCTTATTTACATGATTTCAGACTTACAGTTATCTGAAGAATTTGCAAGATGTTGGACATCTATGTAATATCAAATAATGGTACTTTCTCAAAATTGGTAAATATGTGTACAAAACCCATCTCGTGAGGAATAATGCACAAAAGAAGCGACAAGGCTTTGAAATTAACATTTTCGAACTATCATAATGAAGTCTTTCCTCTTGTATTCCTGTATGGGCTATCCGGAGCTTTTCGCTTTGTTCCACCAGTTCTTTCTGCGCTTTCTCTCTCCGTAACTTGTCCGCGATTTAGAACACTCAGTTTCTCTCTGACCTCCTTCATGAATTCTGCCATCTCCGCTCGCAGTCCGTGCATGTCGGCCGCGACAACGGTCTTCATGTACTGCATCTCGCTTTTCATCATTTTGATCTCGTTCCAGACCAGGCCCAGATCCAGTCCCGTCACAGGCTTCTGGACCTCCTGCATATCCTCCGAGAGGTTCTTGGGTGGGGACGTGTAATACTGTCTAGCAGTCTCGGGAAGGATGACGGTGACCAGCGATCCTGGGTGTCCCTTCCCCGGTGCAGGAGAAGTTGCATTCGGGTTACCACCCTCGCTAGGCTGTGTCGTCGAATGTCCAGGCCTTTTTGCAGGATCGGTCGCACATGAGTGCCCTCCTTGTGCGGATGAGCGAACATTTGATATCTTAATCCCTTGTCCACTTTGACCATCACCTACGCTATTGTCTGGCGTTGCAACAGGGTCCATGCGATTTGTAGTGTTCGTCTCTTCTGTCTGCTCCACTTTGATGTGCACATATGGGGCTTGGGGTGGCTGAGGTACCCCTTGAGGGTATGTTGGGCGCATTGGGAATTCGGAACCAGGGGGACAGGTGCATGGAGGACCCATGGATGGCCCAACAGGTGGAACTCCCGCTGGAACAAGAGGAGGAATAAGATTTGCCGGGATGACCCCTGGAGGAAAGACTCCTGGAATACCTGGGGGGAATACTCCAGCAGGAACAAGGCCGTACTGACTGTTTGGGTGTACTCCTGGTGGGAGCGGTACCCGAGGTCTTAGCATGGGGTGTCGGACCATTCCTGGTGTATTGAGGGGTATGACATTTGGGAAAGCACCAGATACTGGAATCAGAACAGCTCCTTGAGGAATCTGCTGTATGGCTTGTTGAGGTTGTGCACTGGATACCTGCAGGGAACCGTCCGTGCCTACGCTTGCCTGGACAGTTTTACCAGAAACAGGTGTATTGCCACCTGTTGAGGAGTCTCTGTCATTTAATTGTGCTGCAGAGTTTGACCCTTGATCTGCTTTGTTCTCCTGTGAAGAACCTGCTGGCACGTTGTCTGATTGGTTTGGAGTAGGTTCTTTCCCATCAGCTGAAAAAACAAGATTGCACGTGTCCATTGGGATTGCCATGAACGGTGGCTTCATCTGGCCGGAAGCATCAACAGGAACAAGAACATCGACCGACCCGGGAGGGCCTGGATTCAGCTTGGGCACTTTGATTGTCCTGCTTTTGGGCAAAAAGACAGCACGATTCTCCGGCAGTGACTCGTCCAAGAATTTAATGTTCTGAGGTGGCTGCTTTGGTGTGTCTCCCTGTGTTATGTCAGATGCGGGTTGCTGAGCTGTTGGTTTAGAGCTAGAGTTGGAAGGACCCGCCTTAATTTTGATTTGATGTCCGCCATTCAATGAGAAGTGCCCTGGCTGATTTTTCGGCAGAATTCTGCGAAACGAAATATTTTGATTCAGAGGAGGTTTGGGATATTTCCCAGCAACATGAGCAGTTGCATTAGCTAGGGTCAGTGGACGATGGGGTTCCCAGTCAATATTTGAAGATCCCGGCAAATCAACAGATGCTGTGTTGCCTACCAAAGTCTGTGGCTGTGGTCCTTGGGGACTCTGACCACTTTGAATACCATCACCACTTACATTGAGCTGCCTCTTTACGACCTGCTTCTTTACTCGCTTTCTATCAGTCCTGATCTGCTTTCTATCTCTCCTTGATCTATATAGAGTTTTCCTACCCCCTTTTTGGAACATTGAATTTCCCAATTTCAAGTCCTTCAGTAACTTGATTTTAAGTTTTGGTCTTTCTTCCATTTGTTCCTTAAGCAAGGTCAGGGTATCAGACTTTGGATCCTTGACACCGTACACCACCTTCATGGTCTGCTTCAGGATATCATCGTCTAACTCATGGTTCAAGTAAAAGGCGTCACTTTTGTCGTCCTCGGGGGTCTCACTGTTTTGTTCATTCTTGCTTTTTTGAGGCGACTGGGTAGTATTGTCTGAAGAGTTTTCAGGATCTTCGAACCAATCATCACTGTCGCCCTCGTATTCTCCATCGGATTCAATATCGATGTAGTCTAATTCTTGCTCACTGCCCGATTGGATTTCCTCTTCATCATCCTCAACGATCCACCCGTCGTCTGTGACTATCTCTATTCCTTTGCTGGATGAAGATGGTTTGTCTGAAATCGACTCGGCACCGTCGTCGCTAGTGACTTGTAGCGTGCCAGGGAAAGCAGTCTCTGCATAATGTGAAATGAAAGAAAAAAAACATGTAAGAGAATAACTTTCCGAATATTTTTGAATGCATCTAATAACAGTGGAACCTTGTTAAAATGAGGGTCTCTTGACCATATAGATTACCTTATACAGTGGAACCTCTTTATAACAAGCTCTGTTATAACGTGGTAATTCCACAGGTCCAGGTTCTATGTATTGTATTGTTTTTAAGACCTGGTACAACAAGATATCTTCATGAACTCCATTGGATACCCATTTCTGAACGAATTAAATTTAAGATATGTTTGATGGTTTATAAAATTTTGAATAACTCTGCCCCTAACTATATGTCAAATTGTATTGTACGTTATAACCCTCCTCGCCCCCTTCGTTCATCAAAAGATACCACTAGATTGATTATACCCATTTCAAATTACGTTCATTTTGGTAAAAGATTTGGAATATTAGCCCCAACAATTTGGAATAGTTTACCACAAATAATAAGAGAGTTTCCATCTATCACTACATTTAAATCGCACTTAAAGACCCACCTTTTCCCTGTTTTGTGATTGATTATTAAGTTAATATTTGTATGTATGTAATTAGTAAGTTTTTGATTGTATAATTGTATTTTTGTGTATTTGTAAGCGCTATGACAGGATACCCGCGTGAATAGCGTATTTAGATAACAGTTATTATTATTATACAACGTGGTAAATTCACTGGCCCCAAGGTGCTCGTTATAATGAAGTTTCTCTGTATCAGGTACTTTGTTATATCAGAGTTAAAAACAAAAGAATATAAAGACCACCAAAATTACCTCTTATACAAGGATTTCGGTATACAGGGTGGCCAACAAAAAAAAAACGAACGGGCCACTTCCCAAAATAAAGTAACAAAAAGATTATGTCCATGGATCAGATAGGGTGTCTTTTCCAAGGAAAAACAATCCCAAGAACAGTCATTTTGGTTGTGTAGTTTTTGTTTTAGGGCGCTGTGTGTGACACCATGTCAGGTTCCCATTTATGTCAATTTTTACCAAGTGCCTGATAAATTACACTTCCTGCCCGTCATAGCATCGAACAACTATGCCCATTCTCTCGGCACACAACTGAATGCACACTAACAATGGTGCGCGTATTGCTCGTTGTTTAATGTTATGACGGGCAGGAAGTGCAATTTATCAGGCACTGACTTGGTAAAAATTTACAAAAATGGGAACCTGACATGGTTTCACTCACAGCACCCTAAAACAAAAACTACACGACCAAAATGACTGTTCTTGGTATTGTTTTTCATTGAAAAAGCCACCCTATCTGGTGGACATAATTATTTTGTTACTATAATTTGGGAAGTGCCCCGTTCCGTTTTTTTTGGCCACCCTGTATATCAGGTTCAACTAAATTTAGGTGACAGAGGTTAAAGGGGTAGTACAGTTTTGGTAAGGCTGAACTTTAGTAACCAAACCTGGACAGTAACATTAACTAATAGTTATAACTCCACCATGCTCGATAGGTATACAAAATTACAAACGACCAAGTACAAAGCCTGTTATCATTCAAAAAGAGCCATTTAAACACAAGAGGGCGCTCTCTAAAAAGGTATTGGTTTCAACCATTTTATATAAAAAATTATGATTAAATAGAGAGATCATCAACAATTATTTAAAAAACGCTTTTGAACATTTTTGAAAAAGTGTAAGCATTTTGTTAATTTTTTGAAAAAAATCATTTAATTATTTGGGCCCCAAATAATTATAAGATCAGATATAGTTATTGATATTTCAGCCGTTTCTGGACCGATTTTGACCAAATAAAGTTTATTCTGCTATTAAAATTGCATGTTCTCTCAAATTCGACACTCGGTGATGTGCAGCGCCCTCTCTACCAAAACTGAACTACCCCTTTAACAGTCGGTGAAAGTGTGAGCAAAATCAGTGTAGAAATTAAATGACAGTGTGAACTTCATGGCAATCCGGGAATTTATTCTGAAATTGCTGTAAACTTTGACATGTGTAAAATATCTGAAATTTCACTTATTCCAAATATATTTATAAATATTTATGCACTTTTTTTCTCACTGTTATCTGTTATCCGGAGGAACCTCATTATAAAGAGCTCTGATGTATAACAAAACCCTTTTATAACAGGGTAATTTTGTTATGGTCCCAAGCTACTCGTTGTAACGTGGTTCCATTGTATAGTTTGCATATGTGGTGACATTACACAGTGACTGCACACATTTCCCCACAACATGTGCTTATAAAACAAAATCAAAAATAAGAACGTAAGCACTAAGCAGTTGCCTAAAGATGATTTATATCACACAGTCACAAAAAGCTGCAGAGATGGATTTCAAGTTAATGAATGAAGTTCAAACAGTCATAATGTTCTGAATTTGTTAACATGTTTTTTCTTCAAAATTGTAGATGGTGGTATTTCTCAATCTTCTAGCAAAAAAGGTATAGTCCCGGGGGGAGGGGGTCACTCTCATACAAAAGTGCTACCCAAATGGACCCGAACGTTGAAAACTTGTGCACCTGAAAAAGTACCCGTTTTATGGGGTTTTTCTAATGACTGCTGAAAACAGACCCTTTTTTTCAAAGGAAAACGTTGAAGACGCCTGTGTACAGTCGAACCTCATAATAACAAAACCCTCTTATAATCACATAATTTAGTTGGTCCAGCACTTTAGCTGTACTTGTTTTTGCCTAATATAAGAAGATAACAAGGTAATTATTATGATCCTGAGGACTTTGTTATAAAGAGGTTCCACTGTATTAATGTTAGATAGTAAATAATGAACTGGTCTTTCTATAAAATAAAAAAAATACTCACGTTTGAGGATATCAATGACTTGGACCTTGCATGGTTTGATGATCTTGCCTGATTGGTCAACTGAGCTTGGTTGGTCACCTGACATATTGTCAACCGACATTTCCAAGTTTGGTTCATCCATGGTTCTTGCACAATGCTGAAGATATAAAGGAAAGCAAATAGACAGTGAGATTCTTATCATTCATTCTGGATAACTAGGGCATTTGTTTCCCTGGTAAACAGAAAAATGATTTAACCTCAAGTGGTTTAATTTCTGTATTGATTACCTCCACCAGGTGTGGGCAGGGGCAGGGGCAAGACTCCACATGGAATACATGGGCAAATGCCCCCACCCAGGAAAGGGAATAATCTCTTCAAGCCTTTAATGTCAAGGGTGTTGAGGTGGCCCGATAGGGCAACTAACTTATCCGTTCAACTAGGAGACAAAAATGTAATTCCTTACAAGTAAATTTCATATTACCGTAAAACTCTGTGTATAAGACGCACTCGTGTATAAAACGCACCCCAACTTTCTATTAAAAAAAAAAAAAAAAAAAAAAAACATTATTATTATTATTATTTTTTTTTTTTTAGAATATTTTTTTTCATGAATATTCATATATTCATGAGGTAGCAATGCTCATTAAATATGCAAAATACTAAATTCATTAATAACTTTTTTGTTGAGAAAAATGTATAACCACTGTTTAGAAAATTGAATATTAAATGAGTGCTGCTACTCGTGAATATCTGAATATTCAATTAGTAGCAGTGTTACTGCTTAAAAACTTGCATTTTGTTTTGCTAACCACTATAATTTATGTAGGAAAAAGGTATATTTTGATAAATATTCCCCCTTATATCAAGCTCTTGTCATGCCCTAGACCAGTTTAATATGCATTAAACATGACTACCGGGTGTCCCAAAAAATTTCTAAAAAAAAAAAAAATTTATTTTATTTATTTTTTATTTTTTATTTTTTTGGCTGTACCTGTGTATAAAACGCACCCCCCACTTTGAAAATTTTCCGACGGAAAAAAAGTGCGTCTTATACACAGAGTTTTACGGTATACACTTAGAAATTTGCCAAGCAGATCGGACTCCCTAGGTAGCACAATTAATTTTTCTTCTTTTCACATTATTTTTTGGGGCAAGTACATTTTTTGTCTGGGTAAGTAACATTAACAAATATTTACTAGCCCTAATGGGTAAGTAGAACAAATAGTGTTGTTGACGCAGGAATTATGTTACCAAGGGGCACATAACTCTCAATACATAAATCATCAAAAGAAGTTCTAAAACCATTTTGGTAGCATTGTAAAATGTTATTTTGAATTATTGAATAAAAGTTGGTCCCTTACATTCATTCCAATCTGAAACTTATGGATATTTCAGCCGTTTCTGAACCGATTTTGATTAAAAGTGTGTGCTCTCTCACATTTTACACTCAATATTTCATTACCTCACCAAAGAGTTAAGAGTTGAAGTACCCTAGATGCCCAAACTGAAATGCCCCTTAAAGCTTCTCTGCTGTTAAGAGAAAAGCCTGGACAGTTTATTCAAGAGATTCATGAGATTTTGAAACTATTTTAGGCCCAATAGTTCTTAAATCCTCTCATCCCCTATCCTTGCCAGAAACAATCTTTATCTTAGTCTTAATCCATTGAGGTACTAACATCCTCCATCATCGATCTGTTTTAAAATGATTCTGACATTGTGCATTTATAGAGGTGAGAGTAACCTCCCTTTATCTGGACAAAAGGAGATTAAAAACAGGAAAACAAGAATGATGGGAGGGGCTGCCCGTCCATTTATAAACAATGTTCTGCTGGTTTGCAGTCATCCACATGGGTAACTCTTTGCAAGCCTCAACACAGTGGCATGGACATGGGAGGGGGTGGGGGGGCATGTGCCCCCCCCCCCCCCCCCCCATAATTTGGAGAGTAAATGCAGTGGGTAGCGAAATCTGCTTGGCAAATATCTTGGTTATTTGTACTTGCCCAGGGCAATACAGGCAGTTCTAGTGTCAAACCCTGTTTTATGACTTTTCACTTCTCAGACCCCCCCCCCCCCCCCCCCCCCACCATCCCCAACTAATTTTCTTGATCCACTACTGAGCTTGAATTAAAATTAAAATTGTTTATTGTTTTTGTCAAATTATTGATGGGTACATGCCCCCAACTGTGGCCAACATGCAACCCGTAACCCCCACACCCCCCCCCCCCCCCCCCAAATAAATACAAGAAAAACACATCAACAGAAAAGTATAATCTCAAATGTTCAATTTTCACTTGCCTAACATAACATTTTACTTGCCCCAAGTTCTAGTTTCAATCAAGCCTTGCTTTCATGTTGAAATCAGTGTCTATGAAGGGTCATTCAGACTGGGCCAATTTTAAAGGGGGCCACCACACAAAGAACAACACAGGGTTATGTTTTGGTACCATAGTAAATACAAACAATGCAATTATTAATCATCATTGAAACTGACGGAACCAACAGGGCTGATTGTTCTGTAAGCCCCCCCCCCCCCCCCCCCCCCCCCCCCCCCCTATGGCTATTACATTTACTTAACCTAAACCACTGGTCTCGGCCACTTTGTCATATTTTGTACAAGTATTGTGCATAATAATATGAGTCTATGACTGCACTAAATAGACACAGTGAATTGAAACTTGTGTAGAGAGGTGGCAGTGGCATGCACCTGTCTATAGTAGCCAACCTGCCTGTAGTGGCCACCAAAAGTGATCCCCTTCAGAGAAAAGCAATGTCATGGAACCTGTTTGCAGTGGCCACTGTTCTTGTTTCCATTTTGTGGTCACTATACACAGGTTAGACTGAACTTCTTTCCCAGCCTCTCAGAATAACAATGATATGGAACCTGTCTGTAAAGGTCACCTATCTAGAGGCCGCTAGGTGGTCACAGGTTTGACTGTAATGTATGTATATAGTCAAGCGCTCTAAGTGATATAGACTTGATCTAGGTAAACATAATAAACAAACCCACTTGACACTTATCATTTCACTCAGTATACTAAACAAGAAAGACTTCAGTTCATAATACTTTACACACATTAAAGAAAAATAGAATATCATCAGTGATCATGTGGATTTGTATCATACTGCCTACTGGCACTCTCTTCCAATACTTGCCCAGGCGGCCATGCATGTAGTATGTACAGCAAGACAAACAGAAAGTATGGACAATTGTACGGAGAGTACAATGAATCCATGCAGCATGCTGAAAGGATGCTCTTAGAGTATAGTGCAGTTGCATACATGTAGTCATAGAGCATCAAATCAAATCTGGTTCATGTGGTTATTTAGTCATGCATGCATGGCTGTGGTTTCAGAAGAGAATGCCTTGAGGCTAGATGAGCCGAGCCTGCATGTGACTGTGAGTGTGATGATACATACCTAGATGTTAGTTAATCCAGAAGATCGGAGTAGGTTATGATCGTCGTCATGTCAGAACTCAAGAATTTGTTCATCCACTGTAGCTGTCGGATGATGTTTTGTCTGATGTGGCTTCGCAGAAAAAACACTATAACTCGGTGAAGCTTGGTTGTGATTGTTGCATAATAATGTCTCTCCTCCTCTTGACCATGACTATCTATATGAGTTGTACGTGAGTAGATAGGTACTAAAGTAGATCTACGCTCTGTAACGCTGAACTGGATATTAATATAATGCAGATAAGCCTAGCACGATACCCGAGCATTGCTGAAGCTCATTATAATATGGGACAATACAGTATGCTCGCTCCGAGCTGAGCTCCCTCGCTCACTGGCTAGTTTCGAGGCTTATTCTATTGTTGCGGAGGCCTATTCAACGTAATAAAAAGCAGCTGCATTGCACTACACATGTACACATGCACTCTGCCCTGTACTAGTGTATTAGTCATGCACACAAGATGGCCATACCCACCAAGGAACAATGAATGGGGATTGTATGTGTGTACCAGTGTGGATTTATTGTGTGGGAGTGGGTGATAATGTGTGCAGTCGACTGTGTGCGTGTTCTATGTGTGTGTGTGCCCACTCAGTACAGTAGTTTTTTTTTTCATACAACTTTTTACAAGCTTTGTAATTGTATTGTTTAGGTGTCCTGGCCCTCCATTGGCCTAGATATAATAACAAAAGGAAACTGGCACGCTATAAAGAAAACTAGATGAATAGATTTTTAAGCTGCTTATATGCGATGCATGGTGTGGGTACAGAGCACCTGCTTACCAAGAATAGTCTATTCTGAATACCCTATTATTTGACCCTTTTAATCATGTTTTAATCCCTTGACTATGGAACTGGAAGTGTTTTGTACACATTGTAGGTTAATAAAGTAGGGTTTCTTGGCTGTAGTATATATATTTCAATTTTTAATATCTCAACCCTCATCTGCAGTTTTCACAGCAGTGTACATAAATGAATATTTCTTTATCCACTGGAATGGAAATTTGGTCTGATATACGAAGACTAGCACTGTAAGCCTATTATGCTTTCTACATGGAATAAGCTTATGTGGGTGGCTGGCTAAGTAATTTGCATGATAAAAGACCAGTTTTAATGCTGAACCGACCAATGGCTGAAGCTAGTACGATACAATGTAGTCATGGGCGCAAGGAGATGATGAATTGAGGATCCTGTATGCCTTTTGGAGAAAGCTTTTTGTTACAAACCATTATTAAATATATTAAAGGAAACCAACACCCAAAAATATTATGAAAGGGAATAGTTTTAGTAGTCCATTCCATGCACCAACAAGTTCAGACATATAGGTTTCCAGAAAATATGACTTGTACGTGTAATTTGAAAACTCATCACCAGACTGAAGTATGTGTTCATGGGTCTGGAGAGGAAGACTAGTCTATTGTCTAGGTTGTATGAGTCTTCCATGGTTCAATATGTCTTCAAACATACATGTGCTTAGAATTTGTGTACTCTCAAAACAATTGGCACTTACGGAACCAAAGGCCCTGTTGGTTCCCTGTTGGTTCCCTGAGTTTTGGTGATAAATTGCATTGTTTATGAATTACACAACCATTTTCAAAGTATTTGACATCTATTTAATATCAAACAATGGTACATAATTATACACTATAAGTCTGTGTTCTTTGTATGGTGGTCCCCTTTAAGTATTATAGTCTGTGGTTTAATTGTTATCAATGGACAATAAGCTTGGATGCAATAGCGCTGGGGTAAGCGGGAAATCTTTTTTTCAACTTTATTATCGGAATTTTCAATTTCAACTTCCTTTTCCTGCAAATTCCTATTTCTCTGAACTCGGTGAAATGTATATATACATGTACTACTCAAACTAAATTTGAGATTTTTTTCTTTCAATATTAGAGATTAGTTAATTTACAGATTTAACAATATTGACCTGTTTTTATTGTAAAAATAATAAGAATAACCGTTCATTTCTATGGGGGACTCGAATTGGTATACACTGATAAATTTTAACAACTCTACACTCAATTTCCCATTGTTGATTCTTCATTCATTATTTACACATTTTCATTAGTGTAGAAATGTATTCTTCAAAGTATGCTGGATCTCTCAAATTAAACCTTTGGGGAAACATGAATATTAATTAAATATCTGTGTCATTTGTCAAAAGTTTTGTCAGAGTGCATTGCCAATTTGAGTCCAATAAAAATAAATAATATATATTTAAAATGTATATGATTGATTATTTTCATACTTATTGGCTGATTATGATCAATTTTCAAAGATTATTAACCTATATTTATTTAGAAATAGCAGTGGCGTTGCATGGTCGGAATGGTGAGGAGAGGGAGGGGGGGAGGAGGGGGGCACACTCTATTTCTTTATTTTGTTAAGGATTTCCCCTTTTGTTTTTGTTGATTGTTTTATTGAATTATTGGGTGGGGGAGGGAGGGTTGAAGTGCCCACCCATTCCCCCCCCCCCCCCCCCCCCCCCCCCCCCGGCCCTACACCCCAGCCATACACTACAGCCTTATGGTAAATCAATATGTTGCTTGGTTTTCAATATTCTCTTCTTATAAAGAAGATCATTATTACTTTCAATATAATATGAAATTGTGACTGATCTATTTATTTCTCTGCCTTAATCCCCATAGGCCCCTGTAGAAGATGATTGGCTGGCAAGCCCCTTCCTGACCGTGGCTACATCTCTATCGGACATACGGAAAAAGAAGAATGACGATAAGGAGAAAGAACGAGAGAAAAACGGCAGCCTGGCTTCTGTAGATGTGGTAAGTCAGTTTTGATTACGATTCGGTTAGAACTTAGTTATGATATTTTTCATTTTTAAATTAGACTCCTATCTTTAAAACCATTTACATTATTTTCATCTTTGAATTCAAATTCCTTTCCTAAAGCATTTCATCAACTAGCTCCTTTCACACCATGTACCTTGCAGCGAAAGTGGCACATAACCTAGATTTATGTGTATTGTCCTGGTTCAATTAAATATGATTTGAAAAAGATTGATGTAATATTCATGCAATTTCAATTTCAATTTCAATTTCAATTTATTTCCACTTGTAAAAATGACAAATATACAATATATGATATATGCATGAACATCAAATGCATGATTGGTTACAATTAAATGAATAAACAAAACATAAGGGGGGGGGGGGGGAATCATACAAAAAGCACATATAGGCGTGTAGAAATGATCCCTTAGTTGCATTTAAAAAAAAGCATATATACTGTACTAATTGACAATAAAAAAACCTTAATTAAAGTAAGAGAAAAATGTATAAAAAAAACACAAAACTAACTTTTTAAAAATAAATTTTAAAAATACAGTATAGGAAACATTTTCATTTATAGCCTGGCCAGTTTTCCAGCAGAGAGCTGAATACCTACAGGAAGGATCATGTCATCATTCTACCTGAAAACAGATAAGCCTCTCGATCAAACCCAAAGTTAGGGCCAGAGATTCTGAGAATGTGAGAGATTGGAACAAGTGTGATGTATTTATTAATTTATTTTGAATTATTCATTAATTAACAGCCTGGCCAGTTTTCCAAAGAGCTGAACCCATACTGGAAGGATGGTGGCACCGGTCTACCCGAAAACAGACAAGCCTCCCGTTCAAACCCAAAGTCAGGGCCAGGCCCAGGGGTGAGAAGACCGGGAATCGGAGCCGATGGGGGCGTTGGTTGGCTGAAGAAAGCCTTCCAGCGGGCGGTGGAGCAGGCCAGAGAGAGCGGGAGATCGGTGGGAGCTGTGGTAGCGGACAGGTGGGGGGTAAGCTGCCAATCTGATAATTTGATCACGGGCGTAGACATGTCATTGATACCCATTCAACTGGGGGGGGGGGGGGGTGATCTATTCATTCATCCCCCCTGATGAATACATATTACGTAAGTCGCTACGCCCGTGAATTTGATTACCTTTGTTTGTGAGATTATAGCGAAATGTGAGAATTATCATTGAAAATTAAGAAGAAAAAAAGAGCAAGGAAAAATGAGCTCTCATTGTGTCAGATTCATACATCTTCTGACTAGCATCAGCATTGAAGCAGATTTCTAAGATGGACTGTCACAGAGCTGGCAACTTTTCTGTTTTTGCTATAATCGTTACAGCAGTATGATTTTTAAGTTTTATTACGTTTTTTTTTTAAATGTAAAAAATCAAACTATTCTTTCTTTTTTTTGGGGGGGGGGGGGGGGCTATTTCATTCTGTTTTTTGGTTGATCAAGGTTGGGAGCTGCTGTCATCAAAAGAGCCTCTAGCTTAGTGGTCAGTGGTCTAGCAATCCAGAGGTCTCATGTTTGTTTCCTGTGAAAGCCCATTTTTCTTAGCTTTATTTTTATTTGTTTAAATAGCGCTATAAAAGACATCCTCATAGGCCAATCAATGGTTCACAGCAGATTAAGATTTCTGAATGCCCTCAGATACTTGATGTCCTTCTCAAAAGGTGCTGATGCACACGTGTCTTGAATGATTGAACTCCATTATTGTTGATTACGCCAACTATGTTCTCTGGCAGACGGTTCCACACATTGACTACAGCATGTATGAAGCTTAGTTTAAAGGGATAGTTGAGTTTTGGTAGAGAGGGCGCTAGACTACTTATTTTTGTTGTGAGGTAATGAAAAACTGAGTGTAAAATTTGAAAGAGCATAATATTTAAATAATAAAATCATCTTTGTTTGATCAAAATCGGTTCAGAGATGGCTGAAATATCCTTAAATATAACAATTTGTAATAAAGCTGGGGCCCCAGGTTTATTAGAGAATTTTGAACCAGCCGTTAAAAATTCAAAAAAATGCTTCCTCTTTTTAAAAAGTTACAAAATAGGTATTTAAATAGTTGTTGGTTATTTCTCTATCTAATCACTATTTCAACAAAACATCACATGCACAATATTTTATTCAAAATGGTTGAAACCGATGAGTGTTTAGAGAGCGCCCTCTTACGTTTTAACGGCTCTTTTTGAATGATAACATGATCTTTACTACGTCATGTAATGATGCAGGTTTTGGTTACTAAAATTCAGTTTCACCAAAACTGTACTCTCCTTACCAGAACTCAACTATCCCTTTAATTAGAATCTTAGATAGCTAACTACTCAAACAAAAAAATGGTAACACGAGTGGAATAGATCTAATTTTGTTTGATGAACTCTTTCCTGGATGAATTAAGATCTGCATCATGAACTGGCTAACTACAACATTGTGTTCTATTTCTCTTCCACAGTCTATGGCAGAGTATGAACGGCTGCTAGCCGAGGCGGAGGCAGCGAGTGGTGGAGGAGGTCAAGGGAGGGGGGCGAGGGGACCAAGAGGGCCCCCTGGACCAAGAGGGCCAACTGGACCACCTCCAGGATGGAAGCACCGAAGAGAGGATGGGGAGAGGAGCTCCAGTCGAGACCAAGATGGAGAGAGACATAGAGGAGAGAGGGATGGAGAAAGAGGAGGGCGAGATGACCGGAGAGACATCAGAGACGGGAGCAGAGGTGATAACGACAGACGTAGAGATGGAGACAGGGACAGATATGATCAGAACAGGATGGACAGAGATAGGGACAGAACATCCGAGGGGTCATCTGGAAGCAGAGGGTTTAGGAGACCTGGGGATAGCGACAGAGGTAGTAGAGATATGAGCGATCTGAGGTCAAAGTTCAAAAAGCCAGGTGATGATGATCATCATCAATCAAGATCAGACTCTAGGTCTCGAGGAGAGAGAAGAGATGAGGGTGATGAGCGGGGATTGAGGAAAGGGGGCTTCAGGAAACCTGGAGAATACGATGCCGATTCCAAACGACAGCCTTCCTCATCATCTTCCTCGAGATCGTATCCATCCTCCTCCTCCTCTGGTGGTTGGAGGAAATCAGGATTCAAGAAGCCAGGTGAACAGGACACTGATAACCTTCCAAGTTCAAGATCATCTCGCGATTCACCTTCTCCATCATCGTCATCGTCCAATCAGGGTTGGAGGAAGTCAGGCTTCCAGCAACCTGGACAAGATGAAGACGTATCAAGAGGACCAACAAAATCCTCAAGAGACAGATTATCGCCATCATCACAGCCCTCTCAGGATTCCGCTAATGAGGACAGGGGTAGGAGGAGGAAGGATAGTAGCCGCAGTGATGATGATGATAATAGTGATGAAGTCCGATCTTCCCCATCCCCATCTTCCGATGAAAGAAATGATGCAAGGAACTCTGGGAAGGGTGGTGAGCAGGAGGAGGTGAAGGAGAGAAGCCCCAGTCCTGTCAAGATTCTATCTGATATCGAGATGAACAAACTCGGAGCGAAGCTGGTCAAAGCAGAGATCATGGGCAATGAGGTAGGTATCATACGTTCACTCATACACACATTACCATATTGTTCAGTGTTGTAGGCAATGCATAGACAGTGTATAGCTGGGGTGCAATTTTGACATTTTGGAGCATGGATTGCCAATGTACTTTGACGATAAAATTGTGTATATAGTTTGTAAATGTTTGTATACTACCTAGTATGTCTTAAATACATTTTAGATCATGTTCTTAATTTCTAGCTTGTAACCTTCAAAGATATTATGACATTTGATCAATTAGGATATTTTTTTCTGATTTTACCTCTCTTCTGATTGGGGCATCCATGAAGAGTTGTACTGAATTTTCTTGCTTTTTTCGGATATTTTACTTGTGTTTTTATGTTTTGCTTTACTTCAAATGGAATATTCTCCAGTAGAAGTAAAGACACAACATGTTTGTAAGAAAATTACCTTACTAGGATAAAAAAAGAATGAAAAAGAAAAAGAAATGCACAGTAAATACAAAAAGCTTGTTAGATATTTGTTAAGATTATATTTCATTCCTCAATTTTGTATAAATGAAAATGAGCATAGAAAATAGGACTTCCCAAGGATTTGAACCATAGACCTTCAGATTGCTAGACAGCTCTTGTGATGGTTTTTTTTGTCCCTGAAACCCTTTTAAATACTCTTGATTTGTTTGCGTCACAGGCACAACTGCAGAAGCTGAAGGCCCAGATAGAAGAGGCTCGTCAGGCGAGAATCGCACACAAGACAAAGCTGCTGCAGAAGGGGGAGGTCGAGAAGGGTGACAAGGGAGCGAAGAGGGAGAGGGGCGAGAGGGTCGAAGGAGAAGAGGTCATCTTGACCAGGACTGACCACAGCGGACAGAGCTGGCCGCTAGCTGAGGCTACGGCTGCACCCGATAGCAGCAAGAGGAAGAGGAAGAAGAACGTAAGTTGCTTATTTGTGAAAGGGTTATTTATCTAAGGATCCTATTCATCAAAGACAAAGTTAACCTGTTCCGTACTGGATTGTGCAATTCCTGTAGAATTTAGTTGTTATACAGAACCCACCAAGTTTCTGTAAGCAAAACGGGAGAAGAAGAGTTGATATATTTTGTGGAATGTAGATTATTTTGATATTTAAATAAAATACTGCTGAAAACTGCTTAGATCTAAAAATCGCCTATGTAATAAAATGAGATTGAAGTATTTTGATATTTATCAAAGTTGTTTATTTTGCATTATAAGGACACAATACAAAGGAAATAATAAACCATTCAAGCATGGATAACCCATTGATTACTTGTAATTGTTCAGGACAGATTGTAAATTATGATAGGGTAATGAGAGAAAGGAATATTTTGCATAATGTTAATAATTTCTATTTTAAAGTATATTTATTTGTTTTTATCTCAAAGGTGAATTCTGACAAAAAATGTAAAAATGTAAAAAATAATGTTAAAATAATGTTAAAATATGAAAATTTAGCCCCTACATTGACTCTCAATTTACTATACAGATGTTATTATAGTAGATAAGCAGTTTTCAGCAGTATTTTGCATCAAAAAATGTAAAAGAGAAAATGTAATTGACTATTGTTCTTGTATCCATTCCCTACCAGATTGTCACCCACGATAAGGGTGGTGAGAGGGAGAGATATTTTGCTGACGATGATGATGTGGATCTGGAGACGATGGTGAGAAGAGAGAAGATGGGTTCTACAGACGATCACAACAGACTGCTCAACAAAGTAGCTAGCAAGGTAAATGATGACGATGATGGCGATGACGATGATGATGATGATTATGACGGTGATGATGATCATTATGATAATAGTGATTACAATAGTGATGATGACGACAATGACAATGATGAGAATGATGAATGTGATGACAGATGATGATGAGGACAACAATGATGATGACAATGATAAAGATGACTATAATGATTGTGATGATGATGACAATGATAAAGATGACTATAATGATTGTGGTGATGATGATGATGATAATGATGATAATTAGGATGATGATGCTGCTTCTGCTAATGATGAAGATTATTATGATATTGGGTATTTTTGTCATGGTAGGGGTGGTTATGATGGTGATGGTTAGGATTATGATGATGACAACAATGATAATGAGGATTGTAAAGATATAAATATATTCGATTGAAGTTTATTGCAACCAAATAAGATTGGATTGTTTACAAGTAAAATACAATTTATACAACGATGTCATATCTAAAACAACAAGAATCAAAATGATGATGATGGTTTTGATAATGATGTTCAAAAGAGAACATTTGATCCCGAGATGATCACAAAAAAATATTTAAAATCTTCCTTTTCCAGTAATTATAACAATCACTGATTTATTTTCCCTCCAGAAACTCGCCCTGCTGGACTCAGAGTTCAATACCCTGGATGAGATGTTTGTCTCGGGGGCAGCACATGCAGAGCCGCAATCAAGAATAGAGGAGCGAGAAAGGTCAAGAGCAATCGCGGAGCATCGGCGCACGATGGCGTCCCTCTCCAAGTGCCCCCATTGTTTGGAGAGCGGGCAGATGAAGAAGCATCTCATAGTTTCTCTGGGAATGAAGGTACAGTTAAACCCCGATATATAACGAGTATCTTTAGGTTATTTAATGTACCTTGTTTTAAACAGATATCTCTTTATATCAGGGCATGTAATGAACTGGAACCTGGAAAATCACCCCTTTAAATCAGGTACATGTATCTCAAAAATAATTTCTACTGTATTTGGACGTAGATTAATGTAGACTTTGATCAGAGCGAAATGTTGATTAAAATCATTGATATTTTCTATTATCAAGAAGATTTCATGTTTTTGATGTAAAATTTATGAAAAGTCAAGCATACTTGCATTTTTGCTTTTGAATATATTTCATTCCAAGGCTACAAATGGCTTTCCATAATGGTTAACCCTAACCAGGCCGGGTTATTTTGGCTATGCTATAGCCGGGGGGGGGTGGATTCCACCCCCCCCTGAGATCTCGGCCGCCGAACGCGCGGCCGCCGCAAAATTTGGCACACAGATAGTTTGCGACGTAATCTACAAAATTGCATTGTTATTTTTTTGAAAAAAATTAATTTCTACTTAATTATGCAAATTTATGCAAAAATCCTCTTTTTGTCTATAAATCACTAAATATGGCTCAGAATATGCTAATTTTGTGCATGAATATTCTTTATTACCTAATTAAAAGGTTTTCAACATTAAAAGTTGCGACAGCCAAAAAATTCCTTATGTATTTCTTTGTTTTTTTAATTTCTTATGTATTTCTTTGTTTTTTTACTTTTGTTTTTTATTGCTTTTTTCGATGGAATAAATTATTAACCATTATTCAACAATTTTTAGCCCAAAATTAAATGATTGCAGTGATTAGATTGAAAAATAATGAAGGTTTTGTCTATTCTAGGAAATACTCAATTTCCATAGGATTTGTACACAAATCACAAAATTTAGCGATTTTCGGGCCGACGCTCACTTACAAAAGGTCACGTGACTATAGAACGGTATACCCGGTCATCACAAATTTGGTCTCAAAAGTTGCGCAAGACTTGAACGAAAAAACTCATGAAGTCGCGCAGCAAAACCTGCGCGCGTTGCGGAATTATTGCGCGAAAAGTCGAGGGGGGGGGTGGATTCCACCCCCCCCCCCCCGGCCTGGTTAGGGTTAAGTCCAACTTAGAATTAAGTTCAACTTAGGATCTTTGTAAAACACCCCCCTGGTGTATATCTGAGGGCCAGTGTTACATCATACCCATGCAACACTCGGTGGCTAGTACAGCACTATCATTTCAATGTTTGAGGGCCAGTGTTACATCATACCCATGCAACACTCGGTGGCTAGTACAGCACTATCATTTCAATGCAGATATTAACCAATTATTGGACAGAATCATGCTTCTTCATTTCTGTTATTAATTTATTATATATATTATTGTTTTAATTAATGTGTTCCACTTTCTTCTGTCTTAGGTGTACTTGTGTGTTCCCGAGACCCGGTGTATATCCGAGGGCCAGTGTTACATCATACCCATGCAACACTCGGTGGCTAGTACAGCACTAGATGAGGATGTCTGGGCGGAAATACAGGTCAGTGAAGCAAAGTAAAATTTGGTAAATTGTCTTGTTTGGGTGCCCAATACTGCAACTACAAGAGAAAAATCAAGCTACCAAATAAAATTTTCTCTTGTTTCGCATTAGTTTTTTTTTGGCCAATTATAATCAAAAGTTTAAATGTGGAGGCCTTACCACTCTCATTACAAATTGGCTCACAAATTTGATCATGCTACACTGAACATGTACATTTTCTCTGTAAGATAAGTTATATAGTGATCGTCATTTCTTTGAAATACCTTGGCGTTTAAACCTCACAAATGAAAAGAGATTATGCAAATTATAATGATGGCCATTAATTCATCTTCTACGATGTTAAATGAAAAGAAAAATTACTGATTCAGGTGTTTTCAAAAATCTTTGATGCACCTGTATTAATATTTTTTGAGAGGGCTTTACCATGTACTTTAGACATCCCTTCCGAAATGTCCACTAGGGATACAACCAGAAGAAAAGGAGAGTGAGTAGTGTCTTGAGAGTCTAACAGAATTGCTCTTCTCACCTCACAAATTATTCAGGTCTTCCGCAAGGGTCTGACTCGGATGTTTGAGGACCATGATATGGACGTTTGCTTCCTTGAGACTTGTATGAACCCCAAGAAGCAGAGACACATGGTGATAGAGTGCCTCCCCATTCCCAGGGACCTCGGAGAAATGGCTCCCATCTACTTCAAGGTTAGATTCTTGATTTGTTTTTCAATAGATCAATCTGTCCATCAGTTCTTCTTCAATTCATCCATCCATCCATCCATCCATCCATCCATCCATCCATCCATCCATCCATCCATTCATTCTCAAGCTAAATGTTTGCTTCCTTGAGACGTGTATGAACCCCAAGAAGCAGAGACACATGGTGATAGACTGCCTCCCTGTTCCCAGGGAGCTCGGAGAAATGGCTCCTATCTACTTCAAGGTTAGATTCTTGTTTTATTAATAGATTAATCTGTCCGTCAGTTCTTCAAGTCATCAATCCATCCGTACATCCATCCATCCATTCGTTCATTTATCTATTCATTGATTTGTTCATTCATTCATTTAGTCAGTCAGTCAGTCATTTATATATTTGAAAATTGATTCATTCAGTTAATCAGTTAATCATTCATGAATTCATCCATCCATCCTTTCATTACCTACTACAAGATACTGTAATTCTCCTGTTAGAGTGAAGCTTGTAGATACTAGACAGAAGGATTTGGCCGTAATCTAATCTTTAACACAATATTAATTTGTTTTTTCTGTCGTCCAATTACAGAAAGCGATCCAAGAGTCCGAGTCGGAGTGGGCTCAGAACAAGAAGCTTGTAGACACCAGACAGAAGGACGTCAGGAGGTCCATCCCGAGGGGCTTCCCATACTTCAGTGTGGACTTTGGGCTGGACGGCGGTTTCGCCCATGTCATAGAGGATGAAGATACCTTCCCACACTACTTTGGAAAGGTATGTTTAAACAAAATCTTGTTTGTGCTATTCTAAGAAGTTGTGCAATTCTCACATTCACATTTTGGCTAAAGATGCCCCCATACCCAACCTCAGCCTTTCTGTTGTTGTGTACTTAAAGTGGCTGGGCAAACCAAATTAAGGTTTGGGGGGGGGGGGGGGGGGTTGGCATTTCCAATATGATGGTGATGGTGATTTTGGAGTTAAATTTTCTTTTAAATGCATTGTTTTGAAGAAAAGCCCTGTGAAAAAAAATCAGTCTAGAAGTTACAGTTTGCACTTTTTTTGTAATGTCTGGACCACTGTATGATCCTAGTTGATTTTTACCCTGCGTAGGAGGATATTTTGTAATTGTTGATGATGCTTTGTTATCAACTGGAAAATATTGAATTGAAATAATGAGTTTATTATTGTTTTATCGTGTTTGCAGGAAGTGATCGGAGGCCTTCTGGATGTAGAGCCACGACTGTGGAGACACCCTCCCAAGGACAACTTTGAATACCAGAGCAAACGAGTGCTGCAACTCAGCGAGTGGTGGAAACCGTTTGACTGGACTCAGAAAATAGACAGAGAAAAAAGCTGAGATTATAGTTGTTAAGAAGTAGTTGCATATTTTCCTACAAAGTGGAGACATTCCACCAAAAAAGGAACTTAGAGAACTGTGTATTGCAGCTCAGCCAGTGGTGGAATTTTTTTTAACTGGACTCAGAAAATAGACAGAGGGAAAAAATAAGATTTCAGTTGGAAAAGGGAAGATAAGAATTAATTGGTATATTTTCCTAAAGTGAGACATTCCACCGAAAAAGAACTTAGAGAACTGTGTACTGCAGCTCAGCCAGTGGTGGAAAACCCTTTAACTGGACTCGGAAAATAGACAGAAGGAAAAAATAAGGTTTCAGTTGGAAAAGGGAAGATAAGAATTAATTATATTTTCCTAAAGTTGAGACATTCCACCGAATAAGAACTTGGAGAACTGTGTATTGCAGCTCAGCCAGTGGTGGAAATCCCTTTAACCGGCCTCGGAAAATAGACAGAAATACAAACTGAGATAAGAATGTCATTATATTGTCTTTAAAAGGTGGAGTCAGTCATCCACCCTAAAAGATAATTTATGAGAACCAAGTATTGCAGCTCAGCCAGTATCCAGTGATGGAATCCCCTAAACCCGTTGCTTACCGGAACTGGATGGGCTGTGTACTAAGTCTATGGGGATTACAGAATCTCGTAGTGAACGGGTTAACTGGACTCCAAAAATAGACAGAGAGAAAACACATTAGGTTTCCGTTGGAAACGAAAGGAGTTCTGAGAAATGAGTATTGCATCTTGGTCACTTTGAAGTCTAAGAATTGAAGTTCATTGTTTTTCACGGGTTTTAAGTTAATTGAGTGACAAAGATAATACAAAATAAGAATCTTTGCAGACATGGAACTCACTAAAATTCACAACTTAAGATATGCCAGCTCTGTAGTCGGCGTTACACAGGGGTCAATTATCTAGATAATTTGTAGCATGTCTATCACCTGTCTGTCGCATACCTAGGTGAATTATCTAGATAACTATTACGTAGATAATTGTGTTCTACCGCCTTGTGATCTAGAACCTCCAGGGCTGAAATATTACATCATAGGAATTTATCACCCGGCCAGGCTAAGATTTCACAACATAGGACTGCCAGCAATGAAATTTTACTACTAGCTGTAATGCAATAGAGTACAGAAGAGAAGCCATGACGTCATAAAAATCTCTTTCTAGAATTTTCAAACTTGAACCTCACTTTCATGAAGAGCACGAAAAATAATGTCTAAACACCGAAAATCAACTGAATACCGTCAAGCATTGGCTGAGATATGCCCATCCAAATTAATTTTACTTCAATGGGCAATCAGTGTTATATTGCACTGGTTCATAAAGTTATGAAACTTTATGAACCAGTGCACTATAACACTGATTGCCCATTGGAAGAAAAAAAATCATTCGGATGGGCATATCTCAGCCAACACTTAACACATTCAACTGATTCTCAGCATTTAGACACCATTCCCAATGCTCTCTCTTAAAGGGCATCAAGCGTGGGGATGCTACATAGCGGGTCGCCATTTTGAACTGGGTTAGTTTGCGCGCACCGCATGACACTGAGCTAACGTGCATTACGCACCGTGCGCAACGCGTATGCAAGATGGCGCCGCGCATCTCATTTGACGAATCTGAACTACCTTTAAAATGAAGTTCAAACTTGAAAATTTCAAAAATAGGTGTTTATGACGTCATAGATGACATCACACTTCACCACTTTATTAACTACTTACCAGTTGGTATTTACAAATTTATGTCGATGATGGTGAAATGCCTTGACAACTCTTTTTGGGGGAGGGGTAATAGCCCAGTTGGGGAAGTAAAACAGTTGTCTTTCAATTGTTTCAATTATTTTTTACAAATCGTTGGTCGAGAGTAGATCAAGATAATTCACCTAAGTATGTGACAGACATGCTACAAATTATCTAGATAATTGGCCTCAGTGTGACACCGACTTATGTGATGCAAGCCTTTCAGATAGAAATGAAGTCTAATCTGGGGAATATTCATTTCAGATATAAAATCAAGCTACATTTGGTTTATAAATGGCTTTCAAACCTTAGTTAAAACATATAGTACGAATAGTGACTAATCGGCCTCCTCTTTCTCAACCGACAAAATGAAATTTTCAGACCACTAAACATGGGACACTTTTGTTTTTCTCCATTCAGCCAGTTGGAAGCAAGTTGTGACACAAATCAATGAAAGTGAATGGTTTCTCAAGGTCTATTACAAATTCAATCATGACATTTATAAGTCAACATTAGAGTTTCTCTTTCAAATGTAATTAAGGATATTTAAAAGCTGTATAAGATGTTAATTACCGATAAATGTCTAATTTTAATTGAATTGTGAGTGGAAATTAAAGATGGTTGATATTCAACTTGATATTTTGTGTTTGATTTTATTTTGTACTTTATAATATAGACAATGTATATGTGGTCCATTAACTTGATTAAAGTCATACCTGTAAAGTGTCCAAATCCACGAAAATTACTTGGAGCTTCCTCGTTTCTCTTCTACCGTGTTGTTTAGCTTATGGTAAAAGAAGAATAAAATAGGGTTTGATTTTTTAAAATGTCCCTTTAGTATGAAGATAATTATCATTTAAATCTTTTGTTTCAATCACGTTGATTAACGCTTTTGATAAAAAGTACAATTGTCCTAGCTGTGAACGTCCGCATGCAGCACTCGTGAGAACATTCCGGAGATTGAACTTTGAGCCGAGCGAGTGCAAATTCCATGAATTCTGTACTACGTGTGTAAACATACACGGGTGCGAATATCTCAAACGGATCATTCATTACTGCGACAAATGTATGGCAGACCATCAGTATTCGGTGATAAAATATGAACTCAATATTCGTTTTTTTTACTAGGTAAACAGTGTTCGTTTTCTTTCAAACTTTCACAAATCTTTCAATTGTATTTTACAATGATATTGATATAGGATTGAAGTCTCAAATGTCATTTTGTGCAATATCTGACACTTTACAGGTATGACTTTAAATCCGGTTTAATCACACTGTCCATTAAATCCATGATATCTTTATAGTAATTAGGGAGACATGAAATATCAAAACACATTTCATTCTTGTGCATTACCATAATCCAAACAACAAGGTAACAAGTAGAAATGAGAAGTTCCAAATGTTTTTGGTTGAATTTGACAAAGGTAATGGATCACTTTAATATCTAAATTAACCCAAATGACAACCAAAACAACTCCTTCAAACACACAAACATTCACACATGCATTAACCCAGCCAAACATGAATTTTACTATTTGTTCATTTGCATCTACTTTGCTGTAACTTGTTTTGCAAAGTCTTAAAGGACAATGAAACCCTAGCAAAACCTGTTGCTTTCATAGACTTGGAAAAATAATTAGGAGGAATAATCTCAGAAAGTTAGAGCATAATCGGGCAACAATAAACCTATGGCTCTTTAAAGATATCCATTTTATCTATGGGGGACTCAAATTGGCAATGCACTCGGATAAGTGTGTGGACTCATCGATATAACAAATACTGGATATAGCAACAGCGCCCTCTTCATGAAGCCAGCGACAGTGTGAAAAGTACACCCAATACAAAAGTGCTCCATTCACTCGCGTAAATCGCTTTATTCGAGTGAATGGAGCACCTTTTGTATTGGGTGTACTTTTAGATATTTGCGGCGGCTTCAACGTCGCGCATTCGGCAGTGTGCAGCGTGCTATATCCAGTGTGTATATCGATGTGTGGACTGCTCCCCATGTTTTGTACACAAATGTTCCCATTTTTTTTTCAGAGACTATTCATCCTATTTGTGTCTTATAGTGCATACAACAATTATTTAGGAATATAAGCGTTTAATTCTCGGCTGCCCCAATGCATCTAATAAGACTGAAATTATTAAAGACAAGCTATGGTAAATTTATTTGATTTTTCCATTTTATTTGTGACATTTTCTCAACAAAAATTCTTTAAACTTTAAATTTTTTTCTCAAAAACAAAACCATACATATAAATATGAATCTTAATACAAAAATAAATACTCTGAATTGTACACTATCATACAAAATTCATACCATAAAGTGGTATAACATTTTAAACATTCTCTTGGAAAACCGAATGAAGAAAACTAGGTAACAAAAAAATACAAAAATTATACAGCACAAACAGCTCAATGTCACTTTCAGTAATAACATTATTACACTTTACCCTGCTACATATCCCCAACACACAAATATTCATATCAACCATTCCTTCTTTGTTTTATATGACCAGGGAATAATTTTCCTGGTATCGCATCGCAATTTGCTATGTATTTTTAATATGTTTTCTAACATAGAAGTGTACAGAATTTCATTTGAAATATTTATCCATCGGTTAAAAGTGCTAATCAAATTTGAGGAGGTAAATTATTCCCTGATGACTATATTTTAACACAAAGGACATGGTTATTTTGAACAAAGAGAAACTGACCAGAAATATATATATGTATGAATGAAAATGAACAAAGAGAATAGGGTTTCCCCGGGATTCAAACCTGAAAACTCTGGGGGCAGGGGCCCCGATGACGGACCAGCGATATTTACCATGGTAATTAGCATCACTGGCTCTAACTCATCGATGTCAATATGCTAGAATTGCATACAAATCAACAGAACGTAGCAGAGCACACATACCGCCCTTACTCATTCAACCGTAAAGCATATCTAGAGATCAGTGGAACTAGGGCTGGTCCTGGGTCATGATCGTGCTCTCGACCACTGGATTGCTAGACCGGTGCTCTACCGACTAAGCTAGAAAGGCAATCTGACGGTTGGTTGGTCATCCCTGAAGCCCATTTCAATGTTGGTGATGGTCCAAAGCTATTATAATAAACTTGACACAAACCCCCTAGGGTTAAAGTGGACTTCCACACGATTTCAAGCTTCTAATGATTGAAAGACAGATATTCTAGGTCAACAAACACAATTTTGTATAAATAAAGTATGATTGTGGGTTCTTATAATTGGCTTTGAAATTCTAATGACACAAATTCGCGAGCGAGCTTGTTCTATCCCACAATGCACCAATTTGTGACGTGCGACCCTCACTATGCGCCTTTCTATGTTTTTTACACTGCAGCGAATGTGTTTTTTTGATCGGACCAATACAATGCTCGATCATGAATAGTTTAGTCCACGATGCGCCACTCAACCGTGCCTTTGAGCATTACTGCATTGTTGAACCGTTTGAAAATACTTGCCTGCCTGAAATTGTAACACGTTTGGCTTTCATTGGAATTTGAATAGACACAAAGTCCCGTAAACGTGGTTATTGAATTTGCTGGCTATGAATGACACATGCAGTGATCACAATGCAGTGGCACCGGATTCAAGCCTACTCAAAAAATTGAGCAAAGTGAGGGTGCTACGTAAGGGTCTCATGATTGTGTGCAGTAAATTTAATTTATTTCTTCAGAGTTAATGACATTAGAAAAATCTCTTAGAAATCAACCAAAGAGAGTCAAATCCTGAAAATATTCAAGCACATCCCTAGATTTATTTCCAATATACTGTATTTTGTTTTAACTCGTCCGGAATTCTCCATTAAGAAATCAACTAAGGGATTTGTGCGAGGGATTGCGGAAGTGATGCAGATTTTGACAATTATTATTTTAAACAGAGATAAATATATAATACATGTATTAATGAAAATAAACAAAGAAAATAGGGTTTCCCCGACGTTCAAACCCGAGCTAGAAAGCCCATCTGACCGTTGTTCGTCCAAGAAACCCATTTCAAAGTTTTTGATGGTCAAAAGCTAAACCTGACATGGTGTTACATATATACTGTAAACGTTATTTTCGCGCTGAGCGACACAGAAACATATTCGCGGATGTTTAATTTTGCGGGCTAACTAGTGTTAAAACGTATTGCAAATCACGCATTTATATTTGTGGGTTTAAATATTCGCGGATGCTTATATCCGCGAAAATTAATGCACCGCGAACATTGCTACGTTTACAGTACATTTAACATGGGTTTGTTGGCACATACGTTTTGAGGGGAGCAATGTCTTCTACAGCGAACCCTCATTATGAACAGCTCTAGTATATAAACAAAACCCACATTTAACAAGTTATTTGTGCAAGTCTATTAAAGCTACCGTGCAGTTGCCCTATTCCGCCGGACAGATTTTTTAAAGCCTTATTTCTAGCGATATTGATTTTCGAACTCCAAAATAACTGTACACATGGAAGAAGCAAACTATTGTCATTTATTATTCAAGTCTATTATAGAATGACGTTGATTAATTAAAAATCTAAGCCCGATTTTGTTCCGAAAATCGAGCTGGCGATTTAACCTCAGTACTTTGTCGAAGTATCGCCAAGTCGCAGTCGGCTACGCTAGTCTATCAAAACAGGTCTAGAACGAACAAAATATAAAAATATATCATCGCAAATGTTGTTCAAATTGTACTCACGGTACTTGTTATGTGATATTTTCCGTCATGTACATCCACAAACACGCGATTGTTCCATAAAAAACGATTTTAGGAAGGCTTCCGAAGCAAGCAAAATATTTTGTGACGGAAATCAACACGAAGTTGCAACGCAGCCAAAACTAAGTCTCGGTTTAGATGGCCGTTTTATCAAATATATCCAATGTGTTAGCAAATCCTCCAGTCAACTTGAATATTGAAAACTTCTCCGTAATTTGATATGAACCATTCACTGAAAATTTGAATCAAATACTAATTTTGGCCATAAAACAAATTGAAAACCTCAACGGACGAGCGTCGCCCGAAATGTTGCACAAATCCAAATGTATTCCCACTGGTACGTGCAGTAAAAGAATTATCACTCGGTTCACAACATGGCCACACAAGTGACGCCAATCAACTCCGTTTGTATTGAGTCGAATGAGGCCAGGACGCATCTACATTATTCAAATTGTTGGTCAAGATCGCGCGATTACTATGCGCGATACAAAATGATGAAAATAATCACCAATCAGCTTGGAGGATATCGCGTATATTAGCGCGTTAGTAGCGCCCTGACGCGTGTAATTGCGCAATACAAAGGCCAGCGCGCGCAGGGGAATTTTCCTTTCTCTCTTTATGTGTATAATGTATTACACATGTCATAGCTATAGCAAAGTACGCGACCGTATGCATTATGCATTCTGGGGCGCGCAGACTACCGATATAATTATGGAGTTAAGCCAGTGCAGAAAGACCTATTAAGTAGTAAGTTTCGATTGTGTTTAGATGTATTTAAATTATATTTAGATAATGTCATCTGTAGAACTAGACGTAGCAAATTATACAGATTGATATGGTATAGTTGTCATTGCCATAGTCATAACTTATTTAGAACAATTTCATTTCGCCCGAAAGTTGTAATTTGTACCTTTCCTTGATCAATTTTACGTGCAATGTCTATGGGCAGTGGGATTATGCAGCGACTTTTTTAACATTGCATTTTGTTTGGGTTTGTTCCGCCGCCCTTTTTTCTCCGTACTAACACACTCACCAGTCGGGCGAATAGTTGGTACAGAATAAGTAACTTTTAAACTTCACATTTTCCAAGTGGCTTAAAAATCCGCACGGGTTATTACGCACGATAGCAAAGAATCGAAAGCTTGTTTTGCAGTTTCTGCCCCGTCGCCCCAAACGTAAAATTCTCCTTGTTGTCCTGCGCAATGTAGACCATTTTCGGTAGCGCAGTGCGCAGTAGGATCGTCTTTACGATACGGACCAAACACACAGTTTGAAAGCTAATGTTCTCAAGTTTTATGTGTGCGATTCTCGTGTGTTCTTTGCGAGTATTTTTTGAGAAGGAGTAGTTTGAAGGACGCAATGTTGAAAATTGTCATCGTAATCGCGGTGGCGATTTTATGCGGTCGCACGGTAGCTCTTTATTTTTTTTCTTCTCTCCTTAACCCCTTGACTACAGGAACCGGGTGGGTTGTGTACAAAGTCTATGGGGTTTTCATAAACTCGAAGGGAACGGGTTTACAAGATACCTGATATATATAAAAGGGTAATTTATTTGCGATCCCAAGTTAATTGTTATACTTGAGGTTCAACTGCATATGTTGGACTCTCTTGCTCTCATTCATTTTTTTCCTACAAATTATTATTTTTCTAATATCTGTTTCTGCTGATGCTATATAAGACATCTAATCACTGTCTACGTATGTTCTCAGATGATGCATTCCGATGCAGTAATCTTGGGTCTATTTTCAGGGAATCTGCTGCAAAATCAGGGAGACTTGGAAGCTCTGCAAGCTCACAAGCACTTATTTCAGCCTATATGTTTGTTGTCTGGTAGTTGAGATCTAAGGCATCTGCACCCAGGCTACTCTTTAGGCTCAGTTCCTGTTCGGTGTCTTTCAGCCTGCGTGGAAAAATAAACACACACAAAAAACATTTAGAAAAAAGAATTAGTCTCCAAAAAAATCATTCATAAAAATCACAGAATCATGCTGTCTATTAAAAACACACACAAATTCACCAAACATCTAGTAAAAATAAATCAGTCTCCAACAGTTCTTTGATAGAAATTACAGAATGCTGTCTTTTAGCCTATAGTAGCAACAAAAAATAAACAAACATTAAACAAAATTAGAAAATAAATTAGTCTCCAAAATTGTGTTCATAAAAATCACAGAATGCTGCCTTTTTATCCTACAGTTGAATAAAATATAAATAAACAGACATGTAAACATGCAGAAAATAAATTAGTCTTCCAAAAAAAAATGTTCTCATATTTTAGGTCTGAATGTCAAATACTCTCTGAACTGGAAACCCCAATACAATTATCAACATTTTGAGAATAACATTCTTAGAATGTTTATTTTAAGTATGCAGTCTCCATGCATTTCTGCTCCTCTTTGCAGCTATGACTTATTAAAGAGCATATTATTGTAGCCTAATTACAGTCAAACCTGTCTATAGTGGCCACCAAAAGTGTTCTCCTGCAGAGAGAAACAGCATTATGGAATCTGTCTTCATAGGTAAGCCATCTTCAGAGGTCACTTTTTTTCTTTCCCATAGGTGGTCACTATATACATGTACATGTATATACACAGGTTTGACTGTACTTGAAAATGGGAAGATTTTTAATGTAAATGGGGATAATGAAGGAGGCATTGTCACTCACATCCTGAGAATGCGCTCAGACTGAGTCTGCAGTCATTCACTCTCCGACGCGACAAATGGATCCATGTGCTCTTTCCAAAACAGACCCCCTTACAATTCATAAGGGATTTTAATGCTCTATGGTATTTGTGTGTATTATATTGTGTATTGTGTATTGCAAAAATGCGAGCTTCGCACTCAAAAAGTTAAGAGCAAATTACTGTGAACTATAATTACTTGAAAACTCGAGTTTTATTTTAATCTACAAGAGGATAGAGGAGGAATTGTCACTCACATTCTGTGAATGCGCTCCGTCTGAGCCTGTAGTGTATCACTCTCTGATGGGACAAATGGATCCACGTTCTCCTTCCCGGACAAGCCCCCGTCTGTTACGCCTCCTGTATGCCCTTTGACCTCCAGAGCAATGCGGGCTGACCCCGTTGAACTGTGGGCAGATGCATTCTCAACCGATTCTAATGACCTCGAATGACATCCGTCTGACCCCTCATGACCCCGATCGCTCCCCACGCCCTCATCGATGACGAGGACAGACCAGTTCTCCTGTTCCTCAACCACAGTTTCAAGAAATTGACCGATGTCGTCGACTTCAGAACCAGAGTCTAAAAATAAAAATTAAAAATTGAATAGAGAGTCACAAACTAAATTTTTGGCAACCATAGATCTAACAGTAAAGGTGAAGGATCCCAGATATAACTGTGATGGGGTCAATAGGATCAAGGCTTATTAAAGGAACTACAGCGTCTAGATGGCCTAATTTTCACAATTCGGCTCTCTATAAGTAATTTTCCTGAAGAAAAATAATTTAGCAGTCATTTCTCATGAAATCAATCAATTTTGGGATAAGTCCTGGGAACGCCCCTTTTAAATCGCCAAAATGTGACGTCATCTAAAGACCGGACTAATGAATTAAATTCTGTAGATGACGCGTCATGACGTAAACAAATGAATTGTCAATCACACGTCGATCACGCCGCCGATTCCGGACGCTAAATGTGGGTGGGGCGTAAACTGGCTGCTAAGTGAGATTTGGCATCAGAAAACTAGTCTTAAATCACTACTCTGTTTAATTTCGGCATACCAATGCTTCAAGTCATCAACTATGGAATAAGTGCGTTGTATTCTGTAGGTCCTTTAATAGGCACAGGAATAGGTCACAAATCCACCAAGTGCCATGCGATTTTTCTACTTTCGCACATTTTCTATGATTTGTGGGGAAATTGGGATATCATATAAAAGTCTAGCTGTGTCATCCTTGTGCAGCAGTCACATATTAGACAGGATCCATGTGAGTACTTGGGGAGTATGGTCAATTCCAATTTTTCTAAATCATTTTAAAGGAATTGTGCCGACCTCGTACGGATATCTCAAGATACTCCTACGATAACTGTGGAAAACTAACAAGTGCCTACGACTTTAGCGGCTGGCCTAACATTTCAGTCCCGAAATTATACAATATTTGACCAAAAGCTATGATGGCCGTGCTGGGCATGTAAGCTTGCTCGTGCGATGCCGTTTACGACCTGTCTATGGACTTACAGCCAATAAGAATTGTACGATGCATTGGAAATGTTTCACTCTGCCCTACTAGCTTCCGATACATCAGAAGCCAAGGCACCCTTGCAGCAGCCGTAAGATGTTATTCCCCCCAGGGGCGGATCTAGCTTTTTGCTAAGGGGGGGGGGGGGGGGGGTTTCGTCCACGAGCCGCAAAGCGGCAACATTTTTTTGAACCCCCGTAAGTGATTTTTTGTCACTTTTTTTTTCACTTTTTTTTTAAAAACCCCCTAACCCCCCCCCTGGATCCGCCACTGCCCCCCCCCCCCCCCCCCCCGGCCCCCACCTGTGAAAATAATGGATGGTGCCTTATCCCGAATCATAGCATTTGTGACTTAATTAGGCATAAATATTTATATCCCTCTTCTTTTTTGCTTGCTTGCTTGCTTTCTTCATTATTCTACTATGACAATTTAAAGGTACAAGTCTTGTCACAATAATATGAAATTTCTGTAAAAAAAAAAAAAAATCATCATCAAAACTTTACCTGTGATGGCTTCAAGGTGATGTTGTTTGGACACTGGCAATTTCTGAACAGCAATCTGTAATGAATAAATAAAAAAGGAATTTAATTGAATTGAATTGAATTGAATTGAATTGAAGTGAATTGAATTGAAATACAAAATATAAAGTAATGTAATTTAAGCAAATAACCATCGACTTTGAGGGTGATGGTACAAACTATACGTGCTGAGGTGATCTGCGAAATACGCCGAAGCATGATAGTATACCTTCGCAGATCACAGAGGCATGTATAGTTGACTAAAGATGTGACCGCTTACCCCAAAACCCCCAAAAAGTTGACAAACATGAATTTGATTTTTTTTATCTAGCTGGAAAGAGTAGACTCTAAGCTTTAAAATGATATATAACTCATCAAATTTGGACACTCCGAACCTAATCAGCAAAGCGATTAAATGTAGGAGAGTGGGAAGGTCTAGTTTTACAGAATGAGGAGAAAAGAGGCTCTAAAGATTAGGGTCACTCAGGCGCGTAGTGCGGAGGAGCCTAGAAAACTGCTCATTACTCAACTTTGGCTTCGTTTTAAGACTCAAAATTTGGAACAGTCGATAGAGGAAAGATTATGCTTTCAGGTAAAGTTTTAAAATTAGATTTTTCAGCAAAAATTACATACTTTGGCTCGTAGCGGAGAATCATATACTGCGACTTTTTGGGGGTTTTGGGGTAAGCAGTCACAGATATTTAGTTATTTGCTTTATATCCCTCATATTATTTTATTCACAAAAAGATATAACAAAAAGAGCCGCAAAATGGGGATCAAGTCTTTTATTTTTATTCTCTCAATCCTGCACACGAGCATGATTCAAAGTCAAAGACACTAATTCCATTGTTTTTAAAGGGAAAGTTGAGTTTTGGTAGAGAGGGCGCTAGACTACTTAATTGGTTTGTGAGGTAATGAAAAACTGAGTGTAAAATTTGAAAGAGCATAATATTTAAACAATAAAATCATCTTTGTTTGATCAAAATCGGTTCCGAAACGGCTGAAATATCCATAAATATAACAATTTGTAATAAACCCGGGGCCCCGGGTTTATTAGAGAATTTTGAACCAGCCGTTAAAAATTCAAAAAAATGCTTCCTCTTTTCAAAAAGTTACAAAAATATGTATTTAAATAGATGTTGTTGACTAAGATGACTAAAGATGTGACCGCTTACCCCAAAACCCCCAAAAAGTTGACAAACATGAATTTGATTTTTTTTTATCTAGCTGGAAAGAGTAGACTCTAAGCTTTAAAATGATATATAACTCATCAAATTTGGACACTCCGAACCTAATCAGCAAAGCGATTAAATGTAGGAGAGTGGGAAGGTCTAGTTTTACAGAATGAGGAGAAAAGAGGCTCTAAAGATTAGGGTCACTCAGGCGCGTAGTGCGGAGGAGCCTAGAAAACTGCTCATTACTCAACTTTGGCTTCGTTTTAAGACTCAAAATTTGGAACAGTCGATAGAGGAAAGATTATGCTTTCAGGTAAAGTTTTAAAATTAGATTTTTCAGCAAAAATTACATACTTTGGCTCGTAGCGGAGAATCATATACTGCGACTTTTTGGGGGTTTTGGGGTAAGCAGTCACAGATATTTAGTTATTTGCTTTATATCCCTCATATTATTTTATTCACAAAAAGATATAACAAAAAGAGCCGCAAAATGGGGATCAAGTCTTTTATTTTTATTCTCTCAATCCTGCACACGAGCATGATTCAAAGTCAAAGACACTAATTCCATTGTTTTTAAAGGGAAAGTTGAGTTTTGGTAGAGAGGGCGCTAGACTACTTAATTGGTTTGTGAGGTAATGAAAAACTGAGTGTAAAATTTGAAAGAGCATAGTATTTAAACAATAAAATCATCTTTGTTTGATCAAAATCGGTTCCGAAACGGCTGAAATATCCATAAATATAACAATTTGTAATAAACCCGGGACCCCGGGTTTATTAGAGAATTTTGAACCAGCCGTTAAAAATTCAAAAAAATGCTTCCTCTTTTCAAAAAGTTACAAAAATATGTATTTAAATAGATGTTGTTGGTTATTTCTCTATCTAATCACTATTTCAACAAAGCATCACATGCACAATATTTTATTCAAAATGGTTGAAACCGATGAGTGTTTAGAGAGCGCCCTCTTATGTTTTAACGGCTCTTTTTGAATGATAACATGATCTTTACTACGTCATTTGTAATTTTGTGTTCCTTTCTAGTTATAACTATTAGTTTGTAATGTAATGATGCAGGTTTTGGTTACTAAAATTCAGTTTCACTAAAACTGTACTCTCCTTACCAGAACTCAACTATCCCTTTAAGCGCATATAAAAGTTGCCGCAAGTAAACTGTGCGCACCAACGCGCTACAATTCTGTGCATTTACGACTGGGTTGTCATGGAGGCAAAACAACTCGTTTGTAAACGTTCGCTGATTCCTAATTTACAGATTTTAACCATGTGCCCTATGATAATCACATGCATATCAGCAATTCACTATCCCATCCTCGGCAGAGGCAGAGGCAAAAGTTTGTTACCCCTGACAAAAATGGTACTTTCAAAGTACTTTTCCTCTCTAGGCGATGGGAGAAAATATATTTTAACACAAAAGTAAAAGTGGATTGACTAGTTACCTGAGACTCAAGTAGTTTCACTTTGTTCTCCAGCAGAAGAATCTGAGCTTCTTTCCTCTGCTCAGTCTTCCTGATGTTGTTTTGCACGGTTGCCATCTGTTCTTCAAGAGTCCTGACTCTATTAACCATATCTCCCACGGTAATGGCTATGTCCCGGATAACGGGGTGTGTTCTCAGTTCACTCTATTAGATTGATAATAAGTACATAATGATCTTATTAGGAAATTGATAGAATTACACTGGGCTTTCACATCACTCTACGATCAGGTTAGTATAATGTAGTTTCCCATCGTCACCTACTGTTCTTCTAGAGTCCCGACTCTATTGACCTGGGGGTGTATTCTGAAAACTGCATTATCTTTTGTATAATCTTTGTCCCTGCGATAATTCACAGCTGCCTTACACGATCAAAATTGCCATTACAAAGTGTTTATTCCCCCCTTAGCTAATCAAAGTTTGATAAAAAAAAAGCGTGTGCATATTAAAACCCGCATATATAAACAGCTTTGCGCACAAAGGTGACTTTCAATCAATGTTCAAGAAATTAATATTGTTTGTCAAAGAAATATTTGTGTATTTTGCTCCAGTTAGATTTTGCTACGGCCTCGATGCAATATAAATGCACTCGAGAAATTAAAAATGTATCTGTGTATATTCTGGTAAATTTAACTCCAAAACTATTTGTATAGTATATTTGGGCGTTGGTTCCCTTCAAAACTCACTTGCAAAATTGGAACATCGTGACTATGAGTTGGGGACAGATCTGCGAGACCAGGCACTCCGCGTCGATGTCTTGTTCTGGGTGTCACCCCTGTTGTGTCCTCCTCCATGCACATCACAGCTGGGGCAGGTGTTTCTCCTGTAGGAATTAAACAAACATGACAGTGGGGTGTTTCACAAAGATCCAAAGTTGAACTTTAACTGTAAGTTGGACTTTAAAATTATGGAAAGCCAAGATAATTGTGCGGGTCTGAACTGTACCAAATGACCAGGGATATATAATAAGCGCTTAGAGGCTGTTCTGCATTAGGCGCTATACAAATACAATCTATTACTATTATTATATCAAATGTTTTTTGTTGTGTGTGTGTATAGTTAACCGCCTATGGTAAACAAGAAGAGTGACCACTGAAGACGGGTAACCTCTACAGACGGGTAACCTCTACAGACAGGTTAAAAGCTATTTCTGCACAATATAATATACCTTTGACCTCGTCACCTCGATCATGACCCCATAATCAAGCCAATTCTTTAACTCCTAGGTTCATTACAAGTACAAGTTTGATGGTAATATGTGAAACAAGGTTTCATTTAATTTTGGTATAACATTTATCTCATTGATGGATAGACCTCAGACTAAGTATTTGAGGACCTGCTGTTCTGAATGTGATAAGCTATAAAGTAGCTAGGACTAGGATCTGATGGTGTCAGGACCGATTGGGGGCTGGGACAGGTATAGGGCTTACCAACAACAATCTTGATGGCAGGAGTATTCTGCATTTTCTGGACCAGTACCAGCACTAGTAGGATCAGATGGTGTCAGGACTGATTGAAGGCTGGGACAGGTTGGGCTTGAAGGAGTACTGATATGGTGCTGTTATGACAGAGGGTGAATAATTATTATGTTTTTCTTACCAATGACGACAATCCTGACGGCAGGGGTACTCTGCACACTCTCCGGCACAGGAACAGGACTAGCAAGAATAGGATTAGGATCTGATGGTGCCGGTACCAATTGAGGGCTGGGACAGGTTGGGACTGAAGGAATACTGATGGTACTGTTATGACAGAGGGTGAATAATTGTCATTTTTTTCTTACCAATGACGACAATCCTGACGGCAGGGGTAACGGCAGGGGTACTCTGCACACTCTCCGGAACAGGAACGGGACTAGCAAGAATAGGATTAGGATCAGATGGTGTCAGTACTGATGTGAGGGCTGGGACAGGTTGGGCTAGAAGGAGTACTGATGGTGCTGTTATGACAGAGGGAGAATAATTGTTATGTTTTTCTTACCAATGACGACAATCCTGACGGCAGGGGTACTCTGCACACTCTCCGGTAGAGGAACGGGACTAGCAAGAATAGGATTAGGATCCGATTGTGTCGGGACCGATTGAGGGCTGGGACAGGTTGGGCCTGATCGAAGGAGTATGGATGCCATGGTGCTGTTATGACAGAGGGTAAATAATTGTCTTTCTTACCAATGACGACAATCCTAACTGCAGGGGTAACGGCAGGGGTACTCTGTACACTCTCTGGAACAGGAACGGGACTAGCAAGAGTAGGATTAGGATCTGATGGTGTCGGGACCAATTGAGGGCTGGGACAGGTTGTGCTAGAAGGAGTAGTGATGGTGCTGTTGTGACAGGGCTTGAAGTTTTCTGGCAGATCTGGTAGTGGTGGGACCCTCCTCGTGGACTTGCTGTTGTCTGAATTTAAACAAGATGAAAACAAAAAAATATATAAAATAAATTCACTCCGGGATGTGTCAAATAAAACAATGTGTGTTTATATGTGACCGGCTACAGCAAAATCCTGCACTTGTTGGTAATTCATGTCTTGGAGAAATGGGCATTTTAAGTTCACATAATGCGTGTAAAAGAATTATGATTGTTAAATTGAAACAATCCTATCTTCACCAATTATTGACCAATTTGTTAGAACAAAGCACCAAATGAAATCTTGTGATGAGGCCTTTCTAATGGTATAAAAAGCTACATTTTGATTTTTACCGACAAGTGCAGGGTTTTGCTATAGCCGGTCACATATAACAAGGTAACAGCCACATTTTTTTTTCTCTGCAAAAGCTCTGCAAGTGAAGTACAAGAAGGGGCATCCTACATACCTTGGCCAAAGGGGGACGTTGTGGCTACCTCATCAACTGTTTGTCATCCGTTTCCTCCTACCAAGGAAACAACATCTATCGCTACAAGAATTGTTGAGGTCTTTAAATTTGTTTGTTTACTCTATTCCAAACATAGGAATAGTAGAATAACACACACACACACACAGAAAAATGCTCATACAAGTGCAATTATGAGCATACCTTGTCCGGTTAGGAGGCAATATTTTGTTTCTTCAGCTGCTCGTGTTTTCTAGTTCTCCTAGTCAGGCCGGGAAAAAATATCGTCAAAATGATCTTATCCAAAGTAAATTTATCATTATTAGCCGGAGCATCCTACTAACCTCTGATTATAGTGGCTTAGCGGTTAGAGTGTCTGCCTCATGCAAGGGGGGGTCCCGGGTTGGAACCAAGACCGGGTCATACCAAAGACTTTTAAAATGGTACCTTCTGCCTTCTAGACAGGCGCTCAGCATTATTAGAATGGAGAAGGGAAATTAATCACACGAGTTACCAGAGGACTGGCCACCTTCTGTAGCCTTTGCTATATTTAGTAGACGTGTGGCCCTATAGGGCTAATGAATCAGAGATACGCGCCGCCTTATGTGCCAAAGTGGCACGGGAAGGACTTTAACTTTAACCTACATACCTTGTCCAGCTGGGGGCCGCTGTGGCTTCCTCAGCTGCTTGTGTTTCTTCCTCACCAGGGAAACGACCTCTATCGTCAGCAGGATCTTGTGCTCGGCAAACGACTTTGTATTGAAGAACTGAGGCAGTGTGATCTTCGGAACGTACTCAAAATTATCCCGCAGTACCTGGTAACAAAAAAAATGCATTATAATTTAAAAATAAAGAAAGAGGAAAAAAAAAAAAAAAAATGGTTACAATATATTGTTTTTTTCTTCTTGGCATCGATCGAACCATGTTTCTTCCTAACGACCTCTATCGTCAAGAGGATCTTGTGCTCGACAAACGACTTTGTATCGAAGAACTGAGGCAGTGTGATATTTGGAACATACTCAAATTTATCCCTCAGTACCTGAAAAAAGGTGGTATAAATAAAGAAAGAGAAACAAATTATTATACTGTGTTTTTTTTTCTTGGCATGGAACCATGTTTCTTCCTCACCAGGGAAACGACCTCTATTGTCAGGAGGATCTCGTGTTCGGCAAAAGTCTTTGTATTAAAGAACTGAGGCAAGTTCATCTTTGGAACGTATTCAAATTTATCCCTCTGAGTACCTGAATAAAATAGTATAAATAAAGAAAGAGAAAATGATAATTAGTCAAAAAATAAATTATAATTGGCATGGAATTAAAGGACTTGGTAAATCAATAAAGAACTGTGGCAGTATGTGATGTTTGGAACATTCTCAAAAAAATTCCTCTGTACCTGAAGAAAAATAAGAAAGAGAAAAGGATAATGATTTGATATTGTATCTAATTGACATGGATACATCATACAATATATCTCCAAAAGATATAATCTTGTGCTCGGCAATTAAAGGACTTATTAGGATTATTAGGACTTGGTATTGATCAAATTGAGGCAGTGTGGCACTGAGGCAGTGTGGTCTTAATTTGGAACATACTCAAACCCTGATAGCAGACACTGGTAAAAATTACGTCAAATTTACGTCATTTTACGTCGGGTACGTCGTCTTAACGACGTCTTAAATTAACGTCAAAAAGTGAAGATTTTGCACCCGCGTTTACCGTGATATCGACGTCATATTTTGACGTGATATTGACGTATTTTTTTCCGAAAAGGCGTCTTTATGACGTCTTTAAGTCGTCAATTTGTACCATTAATTACGTTATTAAGACGACATAAAGACGTCGTATTGGTCAAAATAAGACGTGATTTTTACGTCTGGATTTGACGTGATTTTCACCTTGTGTACGTCGTCTTTAAGACGTCGTAAATTAACGTCAAAAAGTGAAAATTTTGCACCCGCGTTTACCGTAATATCGACGTCATATTTTGACGTGATATTGACGTATTTTTTTTCCGAAAAGGCGTCTTTATGACGTCTTTAAGTCGTCAATTTGTACCATTAATTACGTTATTAAGACGACATAAAGACGTCTTATTGGTCAATATAAGACGTGATTTTTACGTATTGATTTGACGTGATTTTCACATCGTGTACGTCGTCTTAAAGACGTCATAAATTCACGTCAAAAAATGAAGATTTAGCACCCGCGTTTCACGACATAATAGACGTCATATTTTGACGTGCTAACGACGTCTTTTTATGACGAAAAGACGTCGTATTGACGTCATATTTTGAAGCGATTTTTACATTATTAATAATTAATAAATTGAGATGGTTATGTCTTGTAGTATATTCCACAGTCAACAGTTTTATAACATGTAACACATAATCCTATCCTATTCCTAAATCCTAAACCTATCCTATCCTATCCTATAACCTACGTCTAACACCTTACTGATCAGTTGTCGTATAGGTTCCGTATATATATCCCGCTTCTTAGTATGTGAGATTTAAATGGTTAGTATTGACTGTTTAGTATTTCAAAGAGTTGATGCCTAAATAATTAATTTGCAAATCATGTTGAAAATATTAAAAACAGGTTAGTATTTATATTAGTTTTAATATCTGCAAAAACAAGATGATAATAACAATGTTTTCAATGTAAATAGTTATAAAAATTGGAATTTTACTTTGCACTCTAATGCGATTGTTTATAATCGATCCTGTATCCATTAGACCTAAAGACGTTAATCATAAGTCCTACTGTATTTTCTTTTGTTATTCATGTTCTAAAAGGTTTCTTTAGAAAATTTAGCAATATTACCACCTTGGGATCATTGGGTTATTTCCACTTTGATACGATCGTTTATAATCGATCATGAATTATTCCTGTAGGCGATCCTATTATGTTGTAGACGTTCATAAGTTCAATATTTGTTTGTTTGTTTTTACTCATGTTCTAAAGGGATTCTTTAGGAAATCTAGCAATATACAGATAATCAGCTAAATTGCATATTTGTTTTATTAGGTCAGAGGCAGGCGCGCCGGAAGCAGTTTTGGATTTTGGGGGGGTTGGGCAAAACCCCAAGGGGGCTCACAATTTTGGTGTGTATAGGGGCTCATGCCCAACCACACTCTGGGTTGCCAAGTTTGAGCCAGAGGTGAGAGTGAGACATTGCGAGGGAGCGAAGCGACTGAGCGGGGGGAGGGTGTGGGAGGGGGGTGTCCCCCCTCCCACGGTAGGGAGTTTTTTGCATTTTTGGACTTGAAATTGTGCAATCTGATGCATACCTAGATAGGAAATTCGGCTGTATTTGGGAAAGCGTGATATGATTTGATCGACCAGAAAGTTTTAATATATTTTTCACGTAGAAAACAAATAATTGACACACTAATAAATATGTACCCCAAAACACACACACACAACACAACATAAACCATAATTATGCAACATTATGTATGATCCAACAACACACTGCCAATAATGAGTCCCGATGGAGCGAAGCGCCTGAGGGCTGGGGCAGGGAGGGAGGGGGAGGGTTTGGGAGGGGGTATCCCCCTCCCACGGTAAGAAAGATTTTGCATTTATGAATTTGAAATTGTGCAATCTGGTGCATACCTAGATAGGAAATTGAGGCTTAAGATTTACTGCATCTGGGAAAGCGTGTTATAATTTGATATATATTTTCACAAAGAAAGCAAATAATTGACGCACTAATAAATATGCACCACTCCCACATAAATATTGTATTTAGTGTCATACACAGTTCCAACATAAACCATATATGGCTTATGTATGATCCAACAACATGGCCTACAGCCAATAATGAATCCCTGATAGCAAACACTGGTAAAAATGACGTCAAATTTACGTCGTTTTTCGTCGTGCACGTCGTCTTAAAGACGTCTTAAATTCACGTCAAAAAGTGAAGATTTTGCACCCGCGTTTACCGTCATATAGACGTCATATTTTGACGTGATAATGACGTATTTTTATCCGAAAAGGCGTCTTTATGACGTCTTGAAGACGTCAATTTGTACCATAAATTACGCCATTTAGACGACATAAAGACGTCTTATTGGTCAATATAAGACGTGATTTTTACGTCTGGATTTGACGTCATTTCCACCTCATGTACGTCGTCTTTAAGACGTCGTAAATTCACGTCAAAAAGTGAAGATTTTGCACCCGCGTTTACCGTCATTTAGACGTCATATTTTGACGTGATAATGACGTATTTTCCCCCGAAAAGGCGTCTTTACAACGTCTTTAAGACGTCAATTTGTACCATAAATTACGCCATTTAGACGATATAAAGACGTCTTATTGGTCAATATAAGACGTGCTTTTGACGTCTGGATTTGACGTCATTTCCACCTTGTGTACGTCGTCTTTAAGACGTCGTAAATTCATGTCATAAAGTGAAGATTTTGCACCCGCGTTTACCGTGATATAGACGTCATATTTTGACGTGATAATGACGTATTTTTATCCGAAAAGGCGTCTTTATGACGTCTTTAAGTCTTCAATTTGTTCCATTAATTACGTTATTAAGACGACATAAAGACGGTTTATTGGTCAATATAAGACGTGATTTTTACGTCTGGATTTGACGTGATTTTCACCTTGTGTACGTCGTCTTAAAGACGTCATAAATTCACGTCAAAAAGTGAAGATTTTGCACCCGCGTTTACCGTCATATAGACGTCATATTTTGACGTGATAATGACGTATCTTTTTCCGAAAAGGCGTCTTGAAGACGTCTTGAAGACGTCAATTTGTACCATAAATTACGCCATTTAGACGACATAAAGACGTCTTATTGACGTCATAAAAAGGTCGTCCATACGCCAAAAATAATTGTTTAAATGTCTTTGAAAGACGTCATAATCACGTTGTAATAACGTCGTCTATACGACAAAAAATAATTGGAAAAAATGTTTTTTAAAAGACGTCACAATGACGTAATGAGGTCGTTCATACGACAAAAAATGATGGCAAAAACTAGTCTTGTAAAGACGTCATAATGACGTCTTAATATTGTCGTGCGTACGACACAAACCTTAATGGCAAAAATGGTCCTTTCAAAGACATTATAAAGACGTCATTATAAAGCCTTTTATACTACAAAATAAATACTTAAAAATTATCTTTTCATGACATGATAATGACGTCGTTTTGACATTCTTAATATGACGAAAAAGCATTGGAAAAATGGTCTTTGAAAGACGTCACAATGACGTTGTAAAAAGGTCGTCCATACGACAATAAATTTTGGCAAAAACTAGTCTTGAAAACACATCATAATGACGTCATATTAACGTCGTCGTACGACACTAACCATAATGGCAAAAATAGTCTTTAAAAGACATCATGAAGACGTCAATTTTAAGACTTTTTTATGACAAAATAAATAGTGAAAAAATGGTCTTTGAAAGACGTCAACATGACGTAGTAAAAAGTTCGTCCATACGACAAAAAATGATGCCAAAAAAACTAGTCTTGAAAAGACTTCAAAATGACGTCGTAAAGTGGTCGTCCATACGACAAAAAATGATGGCAAACAATAGTCTTGAAAAGACGTCAAAATGACGTCTTAATAATGTTGTCCGTAGGACACAAACCTTAATTGCAAAAATGGACTTTCAAAGACATCATAAAGACGTCGTTATAACGTATTTTATACTACAAAATAAATACTTAAAAATAATCTTTTAATGACGTGATAATGACGTCGTTTTTACATCCTTAATATGACGAAAAAGCATTGGAAAAAATGGTCTTTGAAAGACGTCACAATGACGTTGTAAAAAGGTCGTCCATACGACAATAAATGATGGCAAAAACTAGTCTTGAAATCACATCATAATGACGTCGTATTAACGTCGTCGTACGACACAAACCATAATGGCAAAAATAGTCTTTAAAAGACATCAAGACGTCAATTTTTAGACGTTTTTATGACAAAATAAATAGTGAAAAAAATGGTCTTTGAAAGACGTCAAAATGACGTAGTAAAAAGGTCGTCCATACGACAAAAAATGATGGCAAAATAGTCTTTCAAAGACATCATAAAGACGTCGTTGTTACGTCTTCTATACGACAAAAATAAATACTGAAAAAGTGATCTTTAAATGACGTAATATTAACGTAATTTTTACGTCCTTCCATACGACAAAAAACAATTGGAATATGGTCTTTGAAATACGTCACATTAACGTCGTAAAAAGGGCGTCCATACGACAAAAAATTATGGCAAAAAATTGGTCTTGAAAAGACGTCAAACTTACGTCTTTATAGCGTTATTGATACGACATAAACCCGTATGGCAAAAATGGTCTTTAAACGACATTATAAAGACGTCGTTATCATGTCTTCTACACGACAATAATACATTCTGAAAAATGGTCTTTGAACGACGTTATAATGACATCGTTTTTACGTCTTTCCTACGACAAAAATAAATAGTGGAAAAATGGTCGTTTAAAGATGTTATAATGACGTCAATGTTACGTCTTTTATACAACATAAGTCATTATGTCAAAAATGGTCTTTAAAATACGTCATAATGACGTCGTATTCTGATCGTTTGTACGACATATGACGTGTTTACCAGTTTACGATCAAATTAAGACGTCATAAAGACGTCAGTCTGCTATCAGGGAATTGATCCCTCATCAGTACCTGGGAAAAATATGTATCATAATTATACTTTAATTATTCAAACATTCTATGAGTACCCATTGATTTCAATTTGTCCAAATTGTTTTATTTTCCATATGCATGCTCTTCGATTACCAATTAATTTCAATTGGTAATATAGTCAATGGAAATTTCACCCTGGGGACTGAAAAATAGCAAACAAAATGTGATTCCAGCGGGATGCGAACCCGAGACCTCCGCATTGCAAGACCAGCGCTCTATACCGACTGAGCTAAAGAAAACCCCTTGTTCAGTGTTCATCCCAGAAACCCCTTATACTAGCTTTCATTGCTCGCATGTGGTCAAAAGCTATTATAAACCCGACATATAAACCCGAAGGATAGAAATCGACTGGAAGATTATGCGAGGGATCACTAAGTGATGCAGCTTTTTTGTATAATTAATTCAACATAATTATAAAGAAACTGACCAGAAATAAAAATTTAACTGAAAAAGAGCAAAGAAAATGGGATATATACAGTAGGCATATGATGACACACGTCGTACCCTGGGGTACTGTTGTACCCCGGGGTACCGCGTTGTGTAGCGCCATCTTGTGTCCACTTAAAGCACAACCGTATTGCGTTATGCATGCAGTGCAGCGGGTGCTTGTATGCACGCTATTCCCAGGTACAGCCCTAAAAAATAAATAAATAATTAAACAAAATGGCGGATATTCGTTTGGTACCCCAGGGTACCATTTATGTCATCATATATAGAAATAATACTGGCAACATTTATACGCATCATATCATGTAAATATGTTGAAATATAATGGAATCCTATTTTCTTTGCTCTTTTTTAGTCATAATTATACTTTACATACTTATACAGTAGGCATATAATACTGGCAACATTAATCATATCATGTAATATAATATGTTGAAATATCATTTCAAACAACATATGCATGCATGTTGCTGAAGTATATGTATCTGGGAGGTAGCTGCTATATGGTAACATATATTTGGATCATATAATTATATGTTTCTACTAGAAGGGTATATCCGTTTGTATATCATTTGCAAATCAGGGTAAATAACCAAGGAGGTACTAGCCTAGTACCCCTCATTAGTATAACAGAAAGATACAAAGATACAAATAATATTAATAAGAGCTTAGAGGCTGTTCTGCATTAAGCGCTATATACATGTATTATATGCACACTGATAAGAACGGATTATTATTATTATTATATTATGTGTGTTTTGCATCTGTTGTATTATATTTCCTGCATAAACTGAAGACCATATTGTTGCATGATATGTGTGCATTGACTATATACCTGCATGTGCCTGAGTATTCTCACCTTTACCTTGCATTCGTTTTCAAAGGGATATAATAGGCCTATTCATAAGAGTTCAGTACGTAGCTGTTCATAATAGCATGAAACTTGATAATAGCATTCACAGATAATAAATAGCCAGTTAAAGGGGTATATATATACAACTGTTAAAGGGATATACACCTGTTAAAGGGTATATACACCTGTTAAAGGTGCAGGAGCATATAGCTATAGGGGGATGGGGGAATTGCCTTTGAATTTAAAAGGGGCTGGGGGGGGGGGGGTGGTAAGTTTGTCAGGTCAAACCTGGAAAATCCTATAAATTTATATGTCATGTTCGGTAAAGGGGTAGGAATTGACCGAACATTTCTAATGTGTATTGAAGAAATTTTTGACACACGTATGCACTGGTGTTACGTGGAGACTACTAGATACGTACTAGTATATGAAAATTAATCAAGATCGACCTGAAGTTTTGAACAAAATCTAGGTTTTTTTTATTAAAGGGTTGCTATTTGGCAGTTTGATCGTGTATATTACATTAAAGGGACTTAGTAACATTGTCCAAATCCTCAAAATAAAATTTTAATTCTAGCGGTTCCCTTATACCTTATTGTATTCGTATTAACAATAAAATCATGGGACCGGTTTCGGTTTTTCTAATTTCCCTTTCGTTACAAAGATATGTATGATTGAAGTATTCAGATAAGAAAAACTCCGGGCGAGTTTTTCTTCCGTGTACAAAGTGAGTGCAGTGAGTTACTGAATATCACTTTGCATTTTCACTCATTACTTGGCCATACAATGTCCATTTGACTTGAAATTTTCACACAATACCCTGTGGACATATAAGATAACAACAATATACATTGCATCAACCATTCATCACTTTTTGCACATGTCAACAAAGTTACTAGATCCCTTTAAGTGCTAGTTCAAATCACCCAATTATCATCCTGCTATAGGCATGTGTGCATTTCAGCATGTCGGCCATTTTCGAAACTTTTGTCACAGCAGTTTGTGTGTAATTTGATATGCCTGCACATGTACCATACAAGGAAATGAGCAGCATATGGTCCCATGATGTGCCTATATATTTGCCATGTGTGTAACATGTAATCAAGGAGGAACTATGTGGGGTGGTGAAATCGAGGTATTACCCTGCATGCAGTGCATGCTATGGAAATAGCCAAAGGGCATGTGTGTTTGTGTGTGGGTGTGTGTGTGTGTGTGCAGTGTGCAAAATTATCCACTTCCTTTGTGCAGCAGGTGCATATGGGTGCAATTGCTTGGCCATTTGCCCAAGCCACTTCCACACACACACATGCTTTAATTGCATGCATGCATGAATGCATGCATATGATGTGCATACACACACAACTCTTATAAGATTTCCAAGCTGCATGTGGTGAACAACAAACTATCGCTGCCTCTGATTGTGCATTAAATTTCAAGCCTTCATCGCTTTTTCTTCAAAAAGCTACATCTGCCATCTGAATTTCGGCGTCTCAAGCTTCATTTTGATCTGAAAATCTTTGCAAGAAATTACGGTAAGTTTCTGCAATTTGTTGTTCAAATCTTTGACAATTGCAAGCTAAATCGAGACTGAGAGTGAGAGAATCTGGCTATTGCATTGCCATTGGCTAGCTGGCTGTACATGGTTCCTTATGCATGATGCATTGAACCACGATCATGCATACAGTGTGTATGTGTGTGTGTGTGTGTGTGTGTGTGTCTGGAGTGTGTACAAGTTGGAATAAGCTCATCCCTGTCCAGGCGCGGCACAGGCCACCATGTCTGATTTGTGCGAGCCGAGCTGTGTGTATACAATTTGGCTATGAGATCGCACAACGCCTTTTGTCATGTTTGTGAGAGTGTAAGTGGCTGAAAGCAACTGTGCGCGCTCAATCTGCATTGTATGTAATAAATAATGTTTCGGCCGTCAATCAATGTGTGCACAACCAGATACTGTTTGGCACTTGCTTTGCTTTGATGGATGATTGGTCATGCACATAGAAATGGAGGTGGGGGGGGGGGGGCTAGGGGGCTGAGTTTTGAAAAAATGGGGCATGGGCATTATAAGCACCCAACCTTCCTGAAAACTCATATCATATTCAGGGGAAAGCGCATTTCATAGTATCACTATCACTCAGGCCAACTCATATTATTTTTGGGCAACATCATGCATGTCAAAGTTGGGCACTGTATCATTTCAATTTGGTGCAAAATTGGTGGGTGCCTTTTTAATGGAAGGATCCAATGTTCTAAAGAGGCATATTCAACAAGGGGCTGAAGTAATGTATGCTTTGGTTTTCAAACTTGGCAAGTTGTGACACAATTATGAAATAGAAGCTGAGTAAGCTTAAACTAAAGGGACTGTCCGCCTTTTACAAATCCAGTAGACGGATGAGGATGAATGTAACACACACACAAAAATTCAGATCGAACAGCCCTGTAATTTGGATTCTACGAATGAAAAACGAAGGCGCCCCTCCACCAAACTATAAATCGAGTTTAATGGAGTTTAACTGATTAAGCATAATATTACACCACTATTGTACTTATTCTTGTAAAGGTATTGTGAAGCCGACATTTGTAAAAGGTATGTCACGGAAAAGGTCTTGAAAATGAAGATAACATGTAGTCATTTTTAGCGAGTTTTGGTTATTTTGTTTAGTATTCGCTTACGCCGTTGTTCGATCACAATCTGTGCGCGGGTCACGTAGTGGTCACGCACAGCAACAGGCGCCGTGAGCGAAATTTCGCACCGGGTGAATACTCAATTAATGCACAATTAAACGCGTCGTTTTTATTATTTTGAGGTCTATAACTCCACGAAAAAGAGATTTCAAGCCCTAATTTTTTCAGGCATGCTGTTAAAATGACATTTTCTTTCATATACGACAATAACCTCGCAACTTTTGAAATTTGGCTTGCAAAAGGCGGACAGTCCCTTTTGAAGGGATAGTGCAGTTTCGGTCATTATTAGTGTGATAAATCATTAAGAATTCATTTTGAAAAGATCCCGGGGATCATTTCAACTGTGCACAATCTTATGGCAATGAGGTACAATGACAAAAATACACGGGGGCTCAGGGCGAATTCCCCCCCAAAATGCCAAAAAGAGCCCCTGTAAATTTGGAATCATAGAGTTAAATGCAAAACAAATTTTAGAGTATCATTTTCATGCAGGCAAGCTTAAAAATTGGCCCACAAATATATACAGTAACTAGAAGGCCGACAAAGTCAGCATACCCACGCCTCCCATTAGCCCTGTTCTACCCCTTCGTCGGCCTCAACCCTGTTTTGCTTACCGATGCATCCTAAAACAATCCATTTTCCCCTATTTTCCTGATTCTAACCAGTCTAGATGTATTCAATATGTAAAAATGAACATCTGTTCATCTTCACATTAGTGTCGGGTCAATAATAATTATTAAACCAGACCGCGCTGGTTGTGAAATAGCACAAATTACACTTTTCAAAGTTAGCTTTGGCTTTGCGATCGATATGCATATCACGCGGGCAGCTTTACTTATACACAGGGACAGCCAGCCGCATATATATATATACCATGGCTTGAATGATGGCTATGTGTGCTATATTGTCCACACCAGCTGGAGCTTGTTTACATCGAGCGTGCATGTGGGTATGAAGGCGTGTTACGTACCGCGCCTATAACGTGCAGATATTATTTAGGCACACACGTGCATTAAATACATACTCAAACTTCAAGGTTCCACAGAATTTGCAGGGGTCAACCAATCATCACCAAAATCGAATCGATTCTTCCATGTCACTATCCAAACATTCCCTGAAAATTTGGTGCAAATCCGTTCACCCGTTCTCTAGTTATCTTGTACACAAACAAACAAACAAAAAAAAAAAAAAACAAACAAAAAAAAAAAAAAAAAAACAGACAAACAAACAAACATACGGAACCCTTTACATAACCCCCTGCCGATTTCATCGGCGTGGGTAAATATCAATTTTTTCCCTGATGAGGTTGCAAATAGCTCCTTCCATTTTTGCTCATTACTTTGCCCTATTTCATTCAATTAACATGAATTATCCCTCATTACTCCGTGGATCACAGAAATCAAATAAACATTTCATCAATCCTTTGTCAGTTTTTGCGTAAATATGCCAGCATACATATATCTAGATACATTTTTAATTGACCTTTGGTGACGCGCACTCAATTTCCATTCATTCATGCTCCAACATGCAGATTCCATCATGACATCCCATTTCTTGGTTCAATGGATGCCAGGCCCGTGCACAGAGGCTGGACCCAACAGGGAGTTCAGCCTCATCACACTCAAGGACATCAGAGAGGACTATCGCTACGCCCTGGAGTGTGGGCGTATCACCATGGCAACATATAAATTCAGCGCTGGAGAGGACACAGGCAGCATGCATCGCCTGTGCAAGATAATCGGATCAGGTAACTGACTGTTTTTACTTTTCCCTTTCATTTCTTACCAAGTAAAAAAAACATAAATAAATAATAATAGGCATAAAAGAATACTCATGGTATATGGATCCTCAAGAGATTCGTGGGACCATAAATTGTATATCAGGTATCAGGGTTAAACAAAATAACCTTAACCAGGACCAGCAAAACTGCCTTGATATAAAAGGGCACTTTACATTTTTTTTTTAGAGGTGTTCTGGTCTAGTGGATAGAGCCCCTGGTTCAAAACATGTCTGGGTCTATCAGATTTTGACAATAAAGGGCGGTCCTAGGCGTAAATAATCATAATTAATAGAATGAGTTTACAAAACCAAATAACCAACCAACCAACCAGAGCTCTTTATAATGGGGGAGGGGGGGGGGGGGGGGGGGCAAGTAAAGAGAGCAAGCAAATCCTTACTAAGCCAATCAGTGAGGAAAACTATTCTCACAAATCTCATGAATTGATGAAACTAAATACTCCTATTTTCCAATCTTTACTTTTCAGGGGAACAAACTGCTCTTGAGACAGAGATGCTTTCCGTCATGGGTGGAGGAGCCAGTCAAACAAGAACGCAGCCAGATCAGAGCGCCATCGATGACATCACATGCATACTCAAAGTCGAGGAAATAGATGATGTCTTAGATGTAAGTATGGGACATGAAATCTGTGTATGAAACCTTAAACCACATTGAGACATTTCTGAAATAATACCTTGAACCACAGGGAGACATTTCTAAAATAATAATTGTTTGAGCACCGGTCTAGCATCCGGAGGTCTCTGGTTCGATTCCCAGCTCATTTTCAATCATAGTAACAAGTTAGCGGTAAAGCTCACTTCCCCTAGACCACAGGGTCAGTTGCATGCTCTTTTGAAGACTACATGCATACATCAACAGCTGGTGTTCAATTAGTCCAACTTAAACAAATAATGTAAAAACTTAAATGGTAGAAAGCAAACATGAAACAAACTGTTTCCAATCCGCAATCATCCCCCCCCCCCTTAAAAATTAAAAAATAAATATATAAATAAAATAAAACTAAATCAAATATAGAAAGACAAATTATCTAACACATTAATCATTGATTGTATTTATTTTTGTAGATCACAACAGAAATGAACCAAGGCAGCAGCAGCAACAACAAAGCCAAATACCCCCCCTGGGAGGTGCAACAAGAGATGATCGCACTCCTGGATGAAAACCACCAACTCAAACGAGAGAATGACCTTTGCAGAAAGAAACTGGCCAAAGCAGTTGGTAAGCAATGAATGAAATGCAGTGGTTTCTGTTACCTAAAGCTCAATAACGCTCAATATGGAAGAATCATCGGCATGAAAATCAAGTTGCCCGATTGGAAAATTAATTTTTGTCATTTTTTTACTAGCCCTACCTCAGCATTTCCTTGCCCCAAGCCATTTGGCAAGTGCAAGCGTCAATATTTGTTAATTATAATTCAGATTTACACTGTATAGTCAAATAACTAATCAGCATTCATAATCTTCTTCACTGCACGACACTCCATTACTAAATTAGTTTTCTTTACTTTCCCGTTTCATCTCGACAGATGTCATGGATCTCCGGAACATTCTAGAAACCACAATAGTCAACATCCAGCAGAAGCAGATGATACAGCCAACTGATGAGCAAGCACGTCTCGGAACGGTGCCACAAACATCAACTACATCAAATGACTCTGTTGATCTTGCTGCCCTGGCTATGGCACTGTCACAAGATAACACTCCTGCCCTTGTAAGCCCACCAGTCTCAAGTGGCATCAACAGACCTGCAACGTCAAGACAGCAAACCTCCACAGTTAACACATCCTTCGTCCAGCAACAGACAGTAAGAGCGCCGCTATTGAATACATCCGTACAACAACCACAAAGAACAGTACAGTCAGTTAATACCAGCGTATTACAACAGCAGCAGCATTCACCAAGAACATTACAGACTGTCAATGCAGCCTTACAACAGCAACAGCAAATCCGACCAGTACAACCAGTGAACACAGCACCACCGCCACAACAGAGACCAGTACAACCCATCAACACAACATTCCAGGCACCGCCAAGACAAGCTCAAGTGCAGCAACAACAGCAGCAAAGGCAACAACAACAACAAAGACAACAGCAGCAGCAACAACAGCAACAGCAACAGCAGCAGCAACAACAGCAACAGCAAAGACAACAACAAATGCACACACCCCCAGCCACTTCCCAAGCACAGCAGCAGCCGCAACAAGACAATCCGTACATAGTCCGCGTCCAGTCCCTCGCAGAGCCGACAAACACACAACCGGCAAGGCAGGTAATGCCTGCAAGAACTGACCGAGCTGGTCCGTCAAGTACTGCCAGGATGGGAGGAGGGTACCAGCGCACCTCCCAGATTGGCAGAGGGCTCACAGTGTCCCAACGTCTCGGGGCTAAGAGACAGCATGGGGTGGGAAAGCAGCGCCCGATCCGTCCGCCACAGTGGCAGTCAAGCTACGTCACTGAAGGAGTGCAGCAGCTGCAGAGGGCAAGGAGTGGATCAGGCGAGATGGGGCCTGGTGTCAGTGAAGTGATCGATATACCATCAACTTCTACCCAACGACCACCTCCACAACAAGCACAACAAAGATTGATCCACCTGGAAGAAGGAGATGATGGTGATGCGGATAAGGTAACTAAACTTTCAGATTGGTCTTTTGTAGCATCAAAATATGAAGCTTGTGAGATAATTATACCATGGTTTTAGGTATAGATTTCCTCATAACAGATCCTTACAAGCAAAAAAACATGATGTACCATGATGGCGAGACCAAGAAATTCCATTCCATCTCAACAGCCTGTCAAATAGTCCATTTTCCTTTTCTTTCACAGCTTGTTGAACTTGTACCGGGAATGGGTGTCAAACTTCCTCGCAGGCAACTGATGAAGGCACAAAAAACAAAAGGCTTTAGTCAGTACACACGAAACCTAATGATGCTGATCTTCACGATGAAAGAGCTCAGTGTGTGCTCTGTCACTGGCTACAAGGCGACGGGGAGAGGAAGCGAAAATGCAGTTGCGCGGCCAGCGCTCGATCAGACGAGAGTACACGCAATCATAGGTAAGTAGCTACATGAGTATAAAGTAGACCCTAAAATAATGCATTTCAAACTTCTGCAGACTACTAGTGGGGAACACAGTGATATTGCCCCAAATATGCCTTAAAACACACCCCCTTTCCAATTATATAAGAACCTCTGTACATCATCATGGAATTTTATGGACAACACTTTAATTCAGCTTTAAAAATTTGCCATGAAAAGTTGTTGTTATTTATTCTTGTTGTTAATTCTGAGCCTACATGTGGCCTCCCTATCTATAAACATTAAAAAGATGGATCATTTTAAGTTAATGTTCTTTTTTCAAATCATACTTAATGCCTTTTGCTTTCTCCAAAATGTCTTCATGACTGATTTTTTTAAGAACAAATGAACAACTCTGACTACCGCAGGATAAATTTGTTGGTGTCTTCAGACTTCAGTTTAAAGAAAGGTTTTTTTGTATTCAGTCTGCAAAAGTTGTATGCATTATTTTCAGGTTTAATTTGTATATTTGCCAACCCATTCAGGTCAACATGAAGTAACAAATGTATTTTGGCGGAGTATATGGAAATAAAAGTTTACTTATTTTTTTTTTTAAAGATGTTGTATTCATGCTATTGGCGGCATGCCTGAAAATCAGATACATGTACATGTATTCCTGAATGGGTTAATACAAATGTATCAATACACTAATTGCTAATGATTTTGGAAAGGATTGCAATATTCTAGTTTAATATTAATGAAGTATAACAAGCATATAAATGTTTTGTTGAATTTATATAATGGAAGTTAGTTGGTATGTTTGGTAAGTTGCAGTATTGAGATTTTCCCTCAATATGTGTTCTGAATTTAATTCAATGCTTTGTTTGTCAACAATTCACATTACTTGAGAATACATTTACTGGATGTACTTTCGGTATTTTATCAATCATGCATGTTTCTCCTGTCAAATGAGCAAGTTCCAGTAGGCATTTCTAAATGGAATGGCTGTGACGGTTGTTGTTGCTTCCTGTAGATTATTTACATCAACAGTCACGGCTGTTTGTTCTGCCCTTACAGCGGCCGTACAGCAGCGTTTTCCAGTTATCTCCGTCTCGAGAATCAAGCTGATCATGAACTCAAAAATTATGGACATGCGTCCGTCCACACGGAGACAGCACAGGGATAAATTGATGCATTGAAGGAAGCCCTTTCTGCTTTCAATTAAGAAACTTTTCTCTTATTCCAGAGCACACATCTTGGGTTTTCATGACAATTAAATAGAATTAAGGGATGAAAACAATGAGTGAAAGGTAACATTGAATGATGATGAGTTGAAGAGAATTACGTATTGTCTTCTGCTTTTACAGCTGCAGTTCAACAGCGTTTTCCAACCATCTCCGACGCCAAGGTGAAAGTGTTGATGACCTCCAAACTCATGGATTTTCGACGATCTTTACAAAGGAAACAGTATAGCATGCTGCTTGGAAAAAGGAGAAGATATTCATTAATGAAATGAAGACATTGTAGGCATTTTTAAAGTGATATTTATACATTCTTGTTATGCCCTTACAGCCGCTGTACGGCAACGTTTTCCATCCATCTCTATTGCCAAAGTGAAGTTAATGATGGCTGCAAAGCTCTTCGATGTTCGCAGGAGTTTAAACAAAAAACAGGGTATTCTGCTGCCTGAAAAAAAGTAAATTGTCAGAAATAAAATAGAGACGCCTTTCATTATTTTGGGGAGTTCCTTTCACTGTTTTTAAGTGACTTTTATATGTTCTTGTTATGTCCTTACAGCCGCTGTTTGTCAACGTTATCCGACCATCTCGATTACCAAAGTGAAGGCGATGATGAACTCAAAACTCTGCGATGTTCACAAAAAAAACAGGGTATTCTGCCGGCTGGGAAAAGTAAATTTTCAAAAATGATATAGAGACACCTTTCGTTACTTTGGGGAGTTTGTTTCACTGTTTTTAAGTGACTTTTACACGTTCTTGTTATGTCCTTACAGCGGCTGTTCGTCAACGTTATCCGACCATCTCGATTACCAAAGTGAAGGCGATGATGAACTCAAAACTCTTCGATGTTCGCAGTAGTTTAAACAAAAAAACAGGGTATTCTCGTGGCTGGAAAAAGAAAATTTTCCAAAATGAAACACTGTAGGCTATTTTGAGGAGTTGATTTCACTGTTTTTTAAGTGACATTTATACGTTCTTGTTATGTCCTTACAGCTGCCGTACGGCAACGTTTTCCATCCCTCTCCATTGCTAAAGTGAAGTTAATGATGGCCACAAAACTCATCGATGTTCGCAGGAGTGTAAACAAAAAACAGGGTGTTCTGGTTCCTGGAAGAAGTAAATATTCAAAAAAGAAATAAAGACACTATTAGAAGCTCTACTGGAACTTGGTTCAGTGTTTTAAAGCATGTATGCGTTCTTGTTATGCCCTTACAGCGGCTGTTCGTCAGCGTTTTCCGAACATCTCGATTGGCAAAGTGAAGGTGATGATGAACTCGAAACTCTTCGACTTTCGCAGGGGGTTACAAGGAAGACAGGCAGCAATTCTTGGAAAAAGGAGTAGATTTTCAAAAATGAGATAAAGACACTGTTGGAAGGATGTGGTATCATTGTTTAAAGTGACTTTTATGCGTTCTTGTTATGCCCTTACAGTGGCTGTTTGTCAACGTTTTCCAAGCATCCCCATAGCTAAAGTGAGGTTGATGATGGCTGCCAAACTCTTCGACTTTCGCAGGGGGTTAAAAAGAAGACAGTGTACTGTGCTGCCTGGAACAAGAAGATTTTCAAAAATGAAATGAAGACATTGTAAACTTTACTGCAAGATCGTTTCAATGTTTATAAGTGACATTTATGCGTTCTTGTTATGCCCTTACAGTGGCTGTTCGGCAACGTTTTCCAACCCTCGCAAGTGGAAAAGTGAAGGTGATGATGTCCTCAAAACTTATGGACTTTCGCAGGGGATTACAAAGAAGACAGCGTAGAATGCTCGCAAGAAGGAATAGGCTTTCAATGAAGAAATAGAGACAATGATAACAAAAGCTAGTTTTAATGTTTTAAAGTGACATTTATGCGTTCTTGTTATGTCCCTACAGCTGCTGTACTGCGGCGCTTTCCGACAGTTTCCCAATTTGAAGTCAAGCAGATAATGAGTCAGAAACTGATGAACCTTCGACAGTCCTTGAGACGGAAACAGCTAAAAAGGCTACACGCCGAAAGAATTGGACGATCCTTTCAGAAATGAAAACAAGACCAAGACCTCCTTTTATGAATGAACAAACTGAACATCACCTAGGAATGTATATGAAACCAGATAGAGAAAGAAACAAAAACATTTTATTATTTTTATGCCCTCTACAGCCTCTGTTCTGCGGCGATTTCCATCGGTTCCTCGCTGCAAGGTGACGCATATTATGAGTCAAAAGTTGTTGGAGTTCCGCCAAACCATGAGAAGACAGCAGCTGCAACTTATGTCCAGGAAGAGAGGGTGGCACCGCAAATAAGAACTCGAAAATGAAGATAGCCAACATGGGGAAATCATTTAAAACATTTGTATTTTTTCTTGAATATGCCCCTACAGCTACTGTCCGGCTGCGTTTCCCAACGGTTTCTGCCTTCGCCATTAAGCGAATAATGGCGCAAAAGCTGTCAAAAACAAGACGGAGTTCCAGAGGAAGACTTCTAGATGGTATCAAGAGGAAAGCTGGATTACAGCGCAGATGAAACAAAATATATGTTGTGTCTCTGAATAAAGACATCAAAATTGTGAAAAAGCAAAAGGCAAGCTACAGCAGATAAGATTGTAACAAAAAGCAGTCTATAGAACAGAGCAAACAGTACTACATTGTTTCTTCTTTGCCCTTACAGCGGCTGTTCAAATTCGATTTCCAGAAGCGCCACGGATGCGGATCGGGACAGTCATGGGACAAACGTTACTGAGTGTGCGGGAAGCCATTAGGAAAAAGCGTAAACCAGCAGTGTGGAAAAAGTTCGGCCCAGGAGCAAATTCATAAAACATTTGGGAAAAAGAAAAAAAGTTGTGCAAGACACTCCACGCAAAGAAAAGGACAGCAGGTACAAAATCAGTAAAATTCTGTCATTTCTTATTTTACCATTACAGCTGCTGTCCTGAGGCGTTTTCCATCAGTGTCTAGCAACATGATAAAGCAGATTATGAGTCAAAAGTTGCGGAACAACCGAGTCACCCTAAGAAGGAGAAGGCTCAACTTCACGAGGAAAAGAGTGACTCCTACCCCAAGTCATACAGAAACACAAGCAAAAATTCCACAGATATGATACAAGTATAAAGCTTTCTTGTCTAAAGTCAAAATTGGAAAATAGTAAAACAAAAAAATTCTATTTCTTGTTTTGCTTATTGCAGCTGCTGTTCGAAGAAGATTCCCTACAGTTTCGCGCATCACGGTAAAGGCAACAATGAGTCAAAAGTTGAAGAACATCCGAAATGGCCTAAAAATCAAGCAGCTAAGGCTAGTGACATGGAAAAGGTGATCTATGTGCATCTGGAAAGTCAAGACAACGTCCAATTGATGTAGAAAGAAAAATGCAAAGGAAAATAAAATCTTTGTCTTGTTATGTCCTTGCAGTTGCCGTTCGGAGGCTATACCCAACGGTTACGCAGAAAATGGTACAGCACAAAATGAGTCAAAAGTTGAAGAACATCCGAAACTCCTTCAAAACCAAGACAACGTCCATGCAGAAAGAAAAATATTAAGGAAAATAAAATCTTTGTCTCGTTATGCCCTTGCAGTTGCCGTTCGGAGGCTATACCCAACGGTTACGCACATCCTGGTAAAGCAGATTATGAATCAAAAGTTGAAGAACATCCGGAACGCCATAAAAGCCAAGCAGCTGAAGCTAATGACATGGAAAAGGTGATCTATGTGCATCTGGAAAATCAAATCAAGACAACATCCATGCAGAAAGAAAAATAAAAATCTTTGTCTTGTTATGCCCTTGCAGTTGCCGTTCGGAGGCTATACCCTACGGTTACACGCATCAGGGTACAGCAGATAATGAGTCAAAAGTTGAAGGACTTCCGCAACACCAAGAAACACAAGCTTAGAAACATGCCTTGGAATACTTGAGATCTGTGAATCTGAAGAATGCCAGAACATCCTTATGAGAGAGGGGGAAAAGTGTTAACAAAATGAAATCCTTCTCTTGTTTTGCTCTTGCAGAGGCTGTACAGCAGCATTATCCGTCAGTTTCGCCCTTTAAGGTGAAGCAGATCATGAGTCAAAAAATTATGGATCTCCGCAAGACTTGGAGAGCGAGGATCGCTGCCAGGAGGCAGGGTAGACAGATAAAGCAACACGCAAGGAGTGCTCTCTTTAATTCTCTAAAATAAATCCATGTAGCTTCGTCATACATTCCCTGTACAAGTACATGAGGTGTGCAAATCCACCTCCTTCTTCATTTCTGCCCCATGATGAAAATAAGCATCATTTGTTACGAAAGAAAAAAAAGAGCAGGCTTTTCGTTCCATGTTACAGTTAGTTGTCCTCAAGGAAGGTCACCTTTGTTCATATTCTTTGTTCGAAAAAAGTGATTCGATTGAAAATATGTCTCCGTTTACATTGTTTTTTCATATGATGTTTTCAAGTTACTGTGAAATTTCAGTTGTTTTCAATCACATGGATCATTATTTCCAGGGCTCCACACAAACTTTTTGTTTTACTTGTGTCCTATGGGACCATTCAGTAAATATATTCTTGCCCTCAAAACACAGGGAAAAATACAAAATATTTGTTTTTATTTAGTCAGTGTCGATTTGAAAAAACAAATGCCTGATCGAGCCACCAAATTATATGACTTACAACATATTTTGCTTGCCCATTGTCCAGGAGGCCAGTGTTTGTGTTGAGCCCTCTTTTGACCATCCATTTTTCTTGTGAACTCAACTGTTCTGTTAAATGTATATTTTTCTCAAGTACAGTGGAACCTCTTTATAATGAGCTCTGTTATAACGAGGTACCTGATATAGCGATGTAATTTCACAGGTCTAGGTTCTATGCATTTTATTTCTTTTAAGGCCTGATACAAGATATCTGATAAAACAAGTAAATTCAATGGACCCAAAATGTTCATTATAATGAGGTTTCTCTGTAGTACCTTCATGTATGGCTACGATGTGAAATGTACATTGTCTATCGCAATTCTTTATAAATACAATCTTTTGGTTTAGCATCTATCTGTTTTTATCAAAACATCCATTTGAAATCATGATTTTGTTTGGTGAGGAAGAGAAGGGTGCCCAGTAACTTGTTGTTCTTTGAAAATAATCATGTTTAAAGGTTCCATGTCATGCAAATGATGTTGACTTCTGTTATCTGTATTAGTGTACACATCAAATATTTGTAAAATGTTTGCATGTCATAGAACCTTTAAAGTTATTTTGTTGACAAACATTCCTAAAGTTAGAATAATTATTATTATAAAATCTGGCATTACATAGCGAATACTCTGAACTCAATTTAGCCAAACAAATTAACTTGACACCCTTCTCACACTTGCATTGTTTCCCCACAATTTATGGATGGTATAGTGGACCTTTATTAATGTGACTGGTCAGTAAAAATATTTTGTTTTTCATTCATATATCTATTAAGGGTTAACACTTCTACTATAAAATAAAATTCAAGCAAACTTTGGGGCCTGAAAATTGTTAAATGAAAAATTATACACAAACCTGTCTTGAGCAGCCTACCAGAAGTGTTCCTCTGCAGAGAAAAACAGTATTCTCGAACCTTTCTATAGAGGTAACGTGTCTACACTGGTTTCCCGTGGGTGGTCATTATACACAGGTGTGACTGTACATGTATAGTATGTGTTCTGCAATATAATGAGTCCAGCATACTGTGTCATTCATTCATGATAATGATGTCAAAACTGTGAATCAGTAAATGTATACAATTAAAAAGAGTACCTTTTATTATCTTTTCCAGATATAATGAAGTTGTAAGACTTATTGGATTAAATGTATAATGCACATTATTTGAAGTAATTTTGTTTGTTAAACACTTGTCCCATTAAAAATCTAACTTGGTGCCAAATATGTATAGTATACTCTCAAATGCCTTAATATGAGGGATGTTATAGCTTTATTTAATCATTTGACCAACCAGTATTATGAATGATTCTACTAATCAAAAAGATAGATATAATTTGTGCGCAAGGACATACACACTTGCCCCAAACAGAACATGAGTTAGTTTGTTAACCCATTGGGACTGGTCCTGAAAACACTCTGGTTGCGGTCCATCTAGATCATGTGTTCTACCAAAATATAATCTTTGATGGTTTAATGTACGTTAACTCGTGCGGAGGCAGTGATGAACAATTTACTAGTGCCATCGTAATTGTGTATTCAACATAAAATGCAAAGTTACTTTTTTTTTAATTTTTATAAAAGTGAATTTTACTTTCTTTTAAAGTTTTATTCAGTAACAAAAAATCATGCAGAATTGGTCTCTAGTACGGACTGTCAATCAGAGGTGACTTTAAATTGGTTTATAGTTTTTCATTTCTCTGTGCATAAATAACTTTAACCCATGTATAGTTCTCGTATCAGAGGCGAAGATTGATGTACTAATTTTGACAAGTCATTTCACCTTTATTTTATACACATTGTGGTTTTTCCAAAGAAGTTAATTTTTGCTTTAACATTTTTTATTCATCCAGTTTTAACCATGATATATTTTTTAATGATGTACATGTAATTTCATGCAAAGTACCACAACTCTATTTATTGTACATAAACTTTTGCATATTTTGTTCACATGCTGAAAGAAACAAATAAAAGAATATTACTTGAATAAAAATTACATAAATCAGTGGTTCTAGTATTTGTCCTACGTGGAATTTAACAGATAGAACATGTAGTCGTGTGACATAGGATGGGTGTTGATCTGCTTGTTGGTGTGGGCGTGTATGTTTGTTCACTAGTTAAAAATTTGGTGAAGACTAGAAATAACCGTTGTCATTGAGACAATTTTCAGGGGAAAAGTTAAAACCATCACATTTCTCTCTCAGGTGTGCCCCCATTGCCATTGCCACTGTCATTGAGGCAATGAGACAATTTAGGAGAGGGAAAACAAATTAAAAACCATCACATTTCTTTCTCAGGTGTGCTCCCATTGCCATTGTCACTGAGGCAATGAGACAATTTAGGAGAGGGAAAACAAATTAAAAACCATCACATTTTTTCTCCAATGTGCCCCTACAGATGCCGTACGGCAGCGATTCCCCTCGATTTCTGGCTTCGCTGTGAAGCGAGTCATGGCCCTAAAGCTGACTAAAATCAGGATGAGTGCGAGAGGAAAACTTCTAGATTCGTGTGGTGCCCAGAGGACTGCTTGGATGTAATACAGATCTATAAACAAAGACTGAGAGCAGCTATTGATTGAGATATTGCTGCTGTGAGAAAACCCTGAGGTAGAGGCGTACACAGAATCTGTTACTTTTAAATAGAGCTGGATCCACGTTGGGGCAAGACTAACAAATAAGTTGAATAACTCACCAATGAATGTTGGACTAATAAACAAACAGAACAAACAAGATCATATATTTCTTCTTTGCCCTTTACAGGGGCCGTTCAGCAGCATTTTCCGGGATCGTCTCGATTACGGATCAGGACAGTTATGGGACAAACTTTGCTGAAGATCCGGAATACCACAAAAATCAAGCGCAAACCTGGAGTGTTTAGAAAGATCGCCCCCGCCCCAGCACCTATTTGGTCGACAGTTACAAATGAGTAAAATTCTGTCCTTTCTTGTTTTGCCATTACAGCTGCCGTTACTGAGCGCTTTCCGACAGCATGTGTCAACGAGATAAAGCATATCATGGGTCAAAAGTTGAGCAACACCCGACTTACAATAAAACGGCGAAGAATAAGTCGTGCACGGAAAAGAAAGATGCAACCATCTCTGAGTCATGAATACACATACAGCAGTTCCATGGACATCTTGAACCAATGATAATGAAATTGAAAGCACGGTTTGATCAAGAGACCATTTAAGAGTTACTGAACTGCCACTGAACTTGAGACAATACCGATTTAGTCGGCAGTTACAAATTAGTAAAATTCTGTCCTTTCTTGTTTTGCCATTACAGCTTCCGTTACTGAGCGCTTTCCGACAGCGTCTGTCAACAAGATAAAGCAGATCATGGGTCAAAAGTTGGTCAACAACCGACTTACAATGAAACGGCGAAGAATAAGTCGTGCACGGAAAAGAAAGACGGAACAATCTCTGAGCCATTTGGACAGTGGATACACATTCAGCAGTTCCATGGACCAATGATAATGATATTAAAATCACACTTTGATCAATGGACCATTAAACAAATTACTGAACTGCTACTGGACCGGAGACGATACTGATTTAGTCGGCAGTTACAAATTAGTAAAATTCTATTCTTTCTTGTTTTGCCATTGCAGCTGCCGTTACTGAGCGCTTTCCGACACCATCTGTCAACGAGATAAAGCACATCATGAGTCAAAAGTGTAGCAACACCCGAGTTACAATAAGACGGCGAAGAATAAGTCGTGCACGGAAAAGAAAGATGCAACCATCTCTGAGTCATGGATACACATACAGCAGTTCAGCAGACATCTTGAACCAATGATAATGAAATTAAAATCACACTTTGATCAACGGGCCATTCAACTATTCAAGAATTCAAGAATTACTGAACTGCCACTGGACTGGAAAAAATACTGCTCAAGTCGGCAGTTACAAATTAGTAAAATTCCCCCCTTTCTTGTTTTGCCATTACAGCTGCCGTTACCGAGCGCTTTCCGACAGCGTCTCTCAACGAGATAAAGCACATCATGAGTCAAAAGTTGAGCAACACCAGAGTTACCGTGAAACGGCGAAGAATAAGTCGTGCAGGGAAAAAAAAGATGCAACAATCTCCAGGCCATTTGGACAGTGGATACACATTAGGCAGTTCATCAGACATCTAGACCCAATGATAATGAAATTCAAATCACACCATTCAAGAATTACTGAACTGCCTCTGGAGACAATACGATACTGATTCATGTGCACCCAGACAAAGGTTAAGGTCATCTGCAACACAAAGAATCAACAAGCACAAACGACCACACAGCATGATATGGAATTCATAAGCTCTCAGTTTGAACATCTAAAGAAATTATGCGAAGTGTTTTGCAGACATATTTCACAGAAGAAAGGTGTTAATAAAATTAAAACTTCTCTTGTTTCGCACTTGCAGTGGCCGTTCAGCAGCGTTATCCCACAGTTGCGGACATCAAATTAAAGCAGATCATGAGTCAAAAGTTGAGCAACACCAGAGTTACCATGAAACGGCGAAGAATAAGTCGTGCAGGGAAAAAAAAGATGCAACAATCTCAAGGCCATTTGGACAGTGGATACACATTGAGCAGTTCAGCAGACATCTAGACCCAATGATAATGAAATTCAAATCACACTTTGATCAACGGACCATTCAAGAATTACTGAAACTGCCTCTGGAGACAATACGATACTGATTCATGTGCACCAAGACAAAGGTTAAGGTCATCTGCAACACAAAGAATCAACAAGCACAAACGACCACACAGCATGACATGGAATTCATAAGCTCTCTGTTTGAACATCTAAAGAAATTATGCAAAGTGTTTGCTGACGTATTTCACAGAAGAAAGGTGTTAATAAAATCAAAATTTATCTCTTGTTTTGCACTTGCAGTGGCCGTTCAGCAGCGTTATCCCACAGTTGCGGACATCACGTTAAAGCAGATCATGAGTAAAAAGTTGAGCAACACCAGAGTTACCATGAAACGGCGAAGAATAAGTCGTGCAGGGAAAAAAAAGATGCAACAATCTCCAGGCCATTTGGACAGTGGATACACATTGAGCAGTTCAGCAGACATCTAGACCCAATGATAATGAAATTCAAATCACACATTGATCAACGGACCATTCAAGAATTACTGAACTGCCTCTGGAGACAATACGATACTGATTCATGTGCACCAAGACAAAGGTTAAGGTCATCTGCAACACAAAGAATCAACAAGCACAAACGACCACAAGCTCTCAGTTTGAACATCTAAAGAAATTATGCAAAGTGTTTGCTGACGTATTTCACAGAAGAAAGGTGTTAATAAAATCAAAACTTATCTCTTGTTTTGCACTTGCAGTGGCCGTTCAGCAGCGTTATCCCGCAGTTTCGGAGATCAAGTTAAAGCAGATCATGTGTCAAAAAATTATGGATCTACGCAAGGCATGGAGAGCACGGATCAGTGCAAGGAGGCAGGGTAGACAAATCAGACAATATCAAAGGAAACATAACCCGATTCCTTAAATAAAAGCAACTATCTCTAGTCAACTCTCTAGGTATTATTATGATATAAAGGCAGGGCTCAAGATTAGCACTGTCTCCGCCCGGAGCCACCAAACAAGGGAGTTTTGGGCTAAACAAAATCATTCATGGCAAATTTTATTTGCCAAACTGGCCAACCAAATCAGAATTTGTAACGTTTTTCTTTTCTTTGTGCCACTTGAATCCTGTTATGGCACTTTTGGTCCAACACAACTTGACAAGTCTTGAACTTCCTTGCCAGGAAGGTTGTTTTACAAAGATTCTTAGTTGAACTTGCTGGTCCTACATGTAACTATTATGGAAAAACATTTGTAGCCTTAGAATAAATCATATTTAAAAGCAAGAATGCAAGTATTTTAGACTTTCACACATTTTACATCAACCACGATTGTATATATATATGTTGTTCTCATTCACAGTGAAAGCCAAACTAGAGCTGAGTCAAATCGAATGGCTATTCGATATCCGACCGTGAAGGTCGGATACCGAATACAAATTTTCGGATACGAATATTCGAAAAATATTTTTATTTTTTTTCCCGTTTAATTTGGTAATCCCCATTCGATGGATTCGATCAGAAAATGGCACATTGAACCCTGCTTATCTATTGCTAAAGTTAAAAGTTAAGGTATTTTACATAAATTACAAATAAACAAAACAAATAATAAACCAAAGCCTTGGTAAGAGGATTGTATAGTGAGTGCCAAATTTAGAAGAATCTATGATGAGATATCAAAGTATTTCATCTTGACAGCAGTTTGTACACTAACATCACACTGTACTGCTGATTCTAATTGAAAAAAAACTGACAGAATATTTATTTAAAAAAATTATGAAAAAAATAATAATTTTTTTTTTCGAATATTCGATATCCGACCGTTTTTACACGACTCATATTCGAAATGCAAAATATCCGGTTTGACTCAGCTCTAAGCCAAACACAAGCTAAATATAAAGGGTCATCAATTTTTAAATTAAACTATGTTGATAATATTTACTAGACTATAAAAATGTATTTTTGTTTAGATAAATGAAACCCCAAAGTGAGAAAGGTTTGAATAAAATTTATATAACTTGTACTTATTATATCATTTACAGAGCATATTTGTACATAGGTGCTCATTACTGCCAATTGATGTATCGGTTTTCTTTAAAAGTACATATATATGTAACAAGAATATAGTATTACTGATTTCCATTGTTTGAAAGTCTTGGGGGAAAGCGTTCCCATTTTGTAACATGATTTAATTTCTTTGTATGTGTTTATATGGGACTAGGGTTGTACTAACATTTCAGTCTGGAAATTGAAATGTATTATTTCAAAAAGTTGCCTAAAGAAGGAAAGTGTAAAGTTCTGTTGTTTTTTTATCTTACTGAATCAAGAAAAAAACCACATGAATTGAGATTTTAGACAGGATTACACAATTTTGAAAGTACTTTTGCACAATCCTGGGAAGTCGAATTTTATGTCATACATGTATTTCACTTGCCCAACTGGACAACCAACTATGTATGAGACATTTAATTTTGTTTGTTTGTTAACTTAAGCATTCAATTAACTAGTTTGGACAAAAATTGTTGTTTTTAAAGATTTAATGTACATTTATATCTCAAATTACATTTTCCCATAAGTTATTTAATATCATGTACTGTTGAAAAGGGCTCTATACTGTATCTTTCAAAGTGGCCAAGTTGGGTTAATACTTAAAAGCATACTTTCTTTAAATTTTGGTGGCCTGAAACTAAAATTTAGTGGCCCCAAAAGTTCAAAACTTCATTTGTATACTGTCTACTCTTCAAAATGACCCTCCCCTATTCGATCAAAGTTTGGATAACAGGATATTCGATCCATTAACTTTATATTTGTTTTCGCACCAAAGTGATATTTGAGACTTCCAACATAATTTATCCCAATCTGGCCATTATGAAAAATTACTTGGACATGCCCTGTAATGTATAGATCTTTAACCATGCTTTATTCCAAATAATTTTCTATATATTGTACAGTAACACAGTTCTATTTATTGTACATTTTTACAAATATTTTTTGTTTACATATTAAAGTTATGCTGAAAAGGGATTAAAAATAAATAAACGAAAAATGATTTAATCGTCTCAAGTGAAGTCTGCTGTGGTAAGACACTATTCAGTGTTAACCTGTTCTGGGGGTGTTTCACAAAGCCTTGTAGCCTTGGAATAAAGTATGTATTCAAAAGCAAAAATTCAAGTATTTTAGACTTTTCATAAATTTTACATCAAAAGCAAGAAATCCCCTTGATAATAGAAAATATCAATGATTTGAATCAACACTTTATGCCTTTTAAAATAAATTTTAAAAAATTGTTTCAAAGAAACTGATGGCTTTCCATAGTTCCTAAGTCCAACTTAGAGTTAAGTTCAACTTAGGATCTTTGTGAAACACCCCCAGGGCCCTGTTGCAGAAACAAAATTATAGTTGCAATTACTTGCAAGTCGGTAAATTTGGACATTTGAACCAATCAGATGTGTGCAGGTAGTCACATCTGACTTGTAATTAATTGCAACTTTACAATGGATTGCATCTGTTCTTAAAACGGGGCCCAGGATTTGTGCTGGAAATGGGCTGTTTGTGTTACAAATAGAAAACAAATTGTTTGTTCCTCGGGGGACCGGGTACATGTATGCCACTAACTAGACAAATTTACCTCACTTTTCTGTTGAATTGTGGACTATTAAAATAGGCTGGTACAGTGGAACCTCATTATAAAGAGGTCGGATATAACAAAACCCTCTTATAACGAGGTAATTTTGCTGGTCTCAGCTCTTTATATTCCTTTGTTTTTTTACCCTGATGTAACAAGGTAATTTTAAAGGTCCAAAGGACCTCGTTAGAACGAGGTTCCACTGTATATAAGTTTTTAACCCATTCCGGACAAGTCCCCAAAATACTCAGCCTGGTGAATGGAAAATCCTATAGATGCTAAAATAAAAAACATAATGTAGTCTGGTGCCAGGTGGGATTTTTACTTAGCAGTCCTGAAAACAACTCTGTCTTGAACAGGTTAGACACTCTGTGTGGGTTGGTCGTTGGTGTCTGACTGTAATTTTATTTTGGCTGTGATTCTATGCTATTGTCATTTGCATACATTTGTGTGTGTTGACCCAGTTCACATGTGTATACATGTCAGTATGTGTGTGTGTTTGTGGGAGGTGTATACATGTGCGTTTGTGCTTGCATGCATGTGGATGTGTGTGAAATGTATCAATCATTAGTTGTAGTTGTTTGTGTTTGTGTAAGTGCAGTGGAAGGAACCTTGTTACAAAAGTCAAGAGCTCTGATATGTTTACAAAAGGGTAACTTTCCTGGTCCAAACTAATATACTGTACGTGGTAATATGGTTTTAGGAAACTTTCATGGTACCAAGGTTGGGTCTGGATTATAATTAAAGTTCAACTGTGTAGGTTTTGTGCAACTGAGGGGTGGGGAACTGACCCTACGTCCCTACCTTATCCCATCAAGTACGAGAGCTATTTTAATAATTGATCATTATTTTCCTCTACAAATTGGCAACTCCTAATGTACTATTCCTAGATAGAAAATAACCGCTGACCTTATTTCAGAAATATGTAAATTAGCTAATTATCTTTATAATGCTTATAAAAAGAGTTGCCCAAAGTTGCCGAGGTGGCAACAAAGCTGAAATTTCTTCTAAACCCTTCTATAATATGAATCAATAACAAAACATTGTACTAAAGAACGTCTCCAGGTCTAATACACAAAGTATAGGACCGTCTACAGGACTATATGGGGATATGATCAGGACTGGATAAGACAAAAACAATTGGAATGTGCGTAAGGCACGCACGTTACCAGGCGCACTCATACTGTACTATTTCTGTGACAAAGATGACACAAATGCATACAAATGTTTTTGCATGCCACACGCTTGATTGAAACTTTGGCCCTCACACAGTCAATGACTGACACGTTGAACCGTGTATGAAAGAAGATTCATCATCAAATTGACAGCAATCATAAACGATATTTCACAAAAAGTTACCTAAAAGTGGGGTCTTAAACATCAAGTACAATGAGGCAATACACTAACATTCATTGCACCAGAGTAGGTAGATATGATGACACACGCGGTACCCCGGGGTACCGCATTGTGTAGCGCCATCTTGTGTCCACTCGAAGCACAACCGTATTGCGTTATGTATGCAGTGCAGCGCGCGATTGTATGCACGCTATACCCTGGTACAGCCCTAAAAAATAAATAAATAATTAAACAAAATGGCGGATATTCGTTTGGTACCCCAGGGTACCATTTATGTCATCATATGGCGGTGATCATTTAATATTGTTAAACATGATTGATTTGGAATTGCACCTGTAGCCTATACTTTTGATGACGTTTTGTGACGTTGCAAAAAGGCTTCTAATCGCATTCAACCAAGTGCCCACATAATGGCGGAGTTAACCCCCCCCCCCCCCCCCCACCCCCAATGGGTTAAACTTACCTTGTACACGCCTTCCATGAATTTCTGATTGCTGGAGGTCGGTGTGAGTTCCACATTGCTGCTCAGGATCAGCTCTGCAAGTGGACGGGAAAAGTCGCACATCACATACCGCAGGATGGATACGAACTCACCGGGAACACCTTTTGCCAGACTGGGGAGTGAAAAACCAAACCAAAAATAAGTCAGTACATTATCTTATTGTTAAAGGACAATAAAGAAGGAAAACTTTTGTTTTCACACACTTTAGTACAGTTGCTCAGGATCAGCTCTGCTCGTTAACCGGGAAAAGTCGCACATCACGTACCGCAGGATCGATACAAACTCATCGAGAACCCCTTTCTCCAGACTAGCTGAGGAGTGAAAAAGTAAAGATATTTCACATGGGGGGGGGGGGGGGGGGGGGTCAATCTCAAACAAAAGTGCTACCCATCCATGTCCATCAACCTCTGAAATGGACCCTACATGGCGTATCACACCTTTGTAAGTTTATACCCCTAAATGGAGTAATGCTTTGTAGCCTTTTTGTGATTTTTTTTATCATTGAGCGCTGACATTCTGTAAACCACCTCTTTTTTTTGCCTTTTTGTGATTTTTTATCAACAGTGCTGAAATTCTGAAAACAACCCCTTTTTTTAAGGAAAACGTTGACAAAGCTACATAGCTGAATTTATACCCTTTTTAATGCTTTTTTGGAACGCGGGTGCGTAGCCAATATTGTTGGGAGTGACCCCCCCCCCCCCCCCCCACACACACACACACACCATTTGCCACAACAAAAAAACCCATCTAGCATGATATGGCAGTCATTCAAGATACTGAAGGGGGGACCATGGGGCTGCACCCCTGACCCCCCCCCCCCCCCCCACCCCCCCCCCAACACACACACACACACACAAACCAGTGGCGTAGCATGGTCAGACTTACTGGGGGAGGGGGGCACACCTTATTTATTTCCTTGTTTTGACACATTTTCACCTTCTAAAGGTTGTCTTGTATTCTTGGGGGGCACATGCCCATCAAAAAAGAACCCATCTACTGTACTGTACAGTATGATGCGCCTCGGAATAGAATTTCTAGATTGATGGCGCAATATCAATGTTTGTCTATAGATTATTATTCTAGCATATGATATGGCAGTCATTCAAGGTGCTGAAGGGAGGACAAGGGGGCTGCACCTTAATGTAGCTGCACCCTCCCCCCCCCCCCCCCCCCCCCACACACACACATACATGTATACACACCAGTGGTGTAGCATGGCCAGACCAATTGGGGAGGGGGCACACCTTATTTATTTATGGGCAGACGCAGACCCATGACTCTAGGGCCCAGTTTCAGAAAGAGATACAATCGATTGTAATTCAGAAAATTTGCATGTTTCAACCAATCAGATTTGTGCAATTAGAACACATGACCTGACTTACATTTACAATTAATTTCAATCAATTGTATCTCTTTCTGCAACGGGCCATAAGCACATAAATTAGAATGAAAATCAACCATGGAAAAGACAACTAAAACTGTATTTTTTCATTTAATGGAAAATCATTTTGGGGAGGTGGTTCCCTAAATGTAATTGTCCTTTTTTTGTCTTTAAATAATATTGATATTCACCTCATGTAATCCATGTCCTTTGGATACCGGACATGTCGCAGCTCCGTCTGCAGACGATGGAGGTTGTTTTTTATATCCCCTGTTGCCATAGTAACCTGTGAACATAAAAATTGGAACAGTTTATACAATAATGTTCTATCTAGACTTTGACATATTATAAGAATTAGTTAAATATAAAAATATAGTTCAGAAGAACGTTTGTAGAACATTTTTGTTCACATGCTATACCAGTAGTACTGTATACGTATGTAAACAAAAAATGTCCAAATTATAAATGTTAAATGTCTTCTGAACTAATAGAAATACATTCTAATCCAAGTCAGAATTGACTGGTCTTTGAATAACTATGAACAGTCAGCATGGCGCCAGTTAAATAATCTTTGAATTTAAGTTTGCAAATTGGTCATGATGGTGACCAACTTTTAGTTCCATGGGCATCCGCATGGCATGCCTTTTGATGTTTTGTGGATACATTATCAGTAAAAATGATGAATTCTGAATAGATTTTAAATCAAACAAAACATAAATTATAATTTGAACTTTAATTTTGCTTTTAAATTCTTTACAACTTTTACCAAAAATTTCAAAAGATGTTTGTTAAAGAGGTTGTAAAAAAAGAGATAGTTGAGTTTCGGTCAAACTGAATTTTAGGTACCAAAACCTGCACTATTACATAACAAACTAATAGTTATAATTCAACCATGCTTAAAATGTATACACAAATTTGACAAACTACTAAGTAAAAACGGCATTCTCTACAAACGCGCCCACGACGTGGTATGCATGACTAAAAGAACCCAGTGGGATTTGTATATAGCACATCGATTCGTGGGCACGTCTTCGAAGGAAATGCCGTAAAAACCCAGTTATCATTTATAGTTGAGTTTTGGCCAAACTGAATTTTAGTAACCAAAACCTGCGCCATTACATTACAAACTAATAGTTATAACTCCACCTAACCAAACCAGGCGCACACCGCCAATTACAGTTCAATTCAATTCAAGAATATTTATTTAGAATTCACACTGTTTAGTACACATTGATATATACAAATTTATCATAAATTTAACATTCAACAAAATAATATAATTGAATTGGCAAGTGAATTCAAGGAAAAGGGGAAGCATTAAAATATGCTTTTGTACCATTTCCTTATAATATTACAGACGAGAAAACAAGACAAAACAAGAACAAATATAAATATAAATAATTATTTTAAAAAACAAAATTAAAAAAGTCAAATATTTAAACTCCACAATGCTCGAAGGTATACACAATTACAAATGACTAAGTAAAAACCTGTTATCATTTAAAATGAGACGTTAAAACTCAAGAGGGCGCTCACTAAAAAGTCATTGACATTGGTTTCAATAACTGTTCATGCAAAATTGTGCATGTGTCTGATCATGTGATGTTTTGATAATGATTAATAAATTATACACGCTATATCAAATAAGAATGAAATCATAATGGGTAGATTTGTTATTCCAGGGGTGTGAGAGCAAGATTGAAAACAAATCTGAAATGAAAAGTGTGCGCGAAGCGCGAAGTCCCTTAGGCCGGGGTCTAGGGCCCTGGAAGCTCTGGGGTTCTAGCCCGGGGGGGGGGGGGGGCACTCGAATAATTTTTTGACGGGGGTGTGCCGCACGGAACTCTGAAATGGGGGTCTGAAGAGCTGACTACAAGCACAAAATATAGGGTCTTTGGAGCTACAAAAACCCTGAAATGGGAATTATGGGTCTAAGGAGCATACTAGAACTACACAATACATAGACTTGGAGCTACCAAAGACCTACGGAAACCCTCAAAAAGGCTGAAATGGTGGTCCAAGGAGCCGAACTAGAAGAAGAATAACGGGACTTGCCGCTACTCAAACATAGCCAAGTCTTTCCGGGGGTCTATGGAGCCGAACTAGAAGAAGAATAATTGACTTACCGCTACTCAGTACCTAGTCAAGTCATTCCGGGGGTCTATGGAGCGGCAATTTTTGAAAATTGGGTATCTTTAGAGCTGCGATCGGGTGTGAAAAAGGGGTTCTTTTAAGCGGCACATACCCGTCTAACATTATACATGAGTGCCCCCCCCCCCCCCCCCGGGGGTTCTAGATGCTCTCTGGTGCAATCTAGGCTTATTTTGGAAACCATTTCTTTCAATTTAAAATGGCTGGTTTTTGGATAATTTTTTTTTTACAGAATTGTTTCATACCTTGATACCCGAGGCTTGAATTTTCTAGCTAGGACAACCAGTGTGCTTTTCAATATAATCTGCTGCCTGGAACCTGGTATTTGCTAGTGACCGGTCGAAATAACACCAGCCAACTATCACAGTTTGTAGTGAAATCAAGTTCTTTTCAGTTATGAAGAGCTGAAAAAGTTTTTGTGAAATCAAATCTTCAAATTCAATTGCCCATACATTCCATGGTAGAGGGTATCCAGATGGTGACTTAGCTTAGTGCTGTAACCGACCTTGATGATCGGATCGAAAAATCAGATCGGCAAATTCTTGATTCATGATGGGATCGGATCGGAAATCGGATCGGATCGGGAAAAAAAAAGGAAGATTGCTGTTTGAGGAAAAAAAAACGGAATTCCGCGTAAAATCGGAGATCTCACAGTCCTGGTTATTCCCACGATCGAATCATGTTTCTTTCACCTCCTCTCCTTCTACTCCTCTCTCCACACAAGGAAACCGCGAGGGCGCGTTATTCTACTATCTAGGAAATGCGTGCGATAGTCATACAATGCCGCAGTCATGCACAATGCACGGATATGCTTCGGGCGGGTAGCTATGTATCAGCAGCGTACCGTCGCGACGCGTCGTTTGCATTGACAAAGCACGCAATGCAATCCCAGATAAGATCAGAACTTTGTTCATGGAAAAGTTACCAAACTCACGAAATCTGGACATTTTGTGTCAAAAATCATTTCATTGAGTATGTAGAAAATGTATTGATAAGAATACTTATTCTGAATAAGATATCTATAATACATTGTCTTCCTTTATGAAATTGGCTGTTGAAATGAGGAGTCAAACCAGTCATTCTGTGTACAAACGTCGGTGCAACTTACTCTTCACACGTCACAGCCCAATTAGCCAATCACTCAGCTCGCACGTTTCAAGGAGAGGTCTCAAAATGTCTTTATTTTTAATTTTTTGACCCTAGCGAGATAAAATTATTAAAATTGAATGCTTGATTCGTGATTTACAGGTAATAATACATGGGAACAGCGTTCTAAATCCTCTAATTTAGAAGTCCTTTAATTGAAATGTTTTTCTTTTAAAGTTTTGGGGGAAGTACCAAAGTCCAAAAAAATAGTGACAATCACATCACGTCATCAGTGTCTACTCAACAATTGTGTACCTTTCGCTTTAATTGCTTTAAATTTGCTCTTGCAAAAATGAAAACTGATACAACTTACCACAGCAACTTATTACAGGCCCTGTTCACTGCTGTTGAATTATGAAGTGCTGCAAGAAAGCTTGTTGGTCAGTAAATGGACGGCCGGATATATGCGGCCACGCCACAGCTTGCTTGCCCGAGAGATTCGGCGGCGCTGGCGCTCAGTTTAGCCTCAGCTCAGTGCATTGCAGTGGCATGGTATCGCGGTGTCAGCTGGGCCTTGGATGGGATTTTATTTTTAATTTGTACGGCGCGCGCTTTCCGTCGAGATCATCACGTGTGTGCGGATATGGATCATGTGACGTGAATGGACTATTTCCGGGTTCAGCACGAGTGCATTAGAGACACGAACAGCTATTGGTTGTGTTTTAGCATCTGTGTAAGAAATGCCCAATCACAGTCATCGATACAACACGCCCAGCCTCAGTGTTTACCCTGTGGCATGGCCTAAATTAGCATGACAAATGTTATGTTGATGTTTCGTTACCCAGCCAGTGGCGAGCCAGCTCCACGTCAATTTCTATATCGTCATTGATGTTTACATGTCCTTTTCAACATTCGGATTATCAAAATTACACCCATGTCTACGTCTGGGTACGTCGATCGTCAACAATCGACAAATTCGACCATGTCATGATTAGACGTGTGATTTTTGTCTCAATATCGGCTCCTAGCTCCTCGACCTCGGCGCACAACTCTGCTTATTTTAGTGGGCTGGTCTTGACCCCTTCCCCGACTGACGTGCCTCGGGGTACAGCTGGCGATGCGGTGCACGGTGAGTGTGTGCAGTGGGTGCATGGTGAAGCTTGAAGCTAAGCCTGTGCTTTGTGAATACAGTAATCCATTGCATGGCATTGCAATGTCATTGCCATTGTTGACATTGTGAAACTGAACTTGGCTATGGCTTCAATGTATGGTCAGGATCTTACAATTAATTGATTATTGCCGTTTGGTTCCTTTTGCTTTGAGTTTGATTTGGCATGTTCAACTTTAATTTAAATTTTAAAAAAATCAGGCTTAAATTAAAGTTAAATTTAAATTTAAATCTTAATTTTAAATGTTTACGTTTTACTTTGATTTAATTCAAATAAAGCTAAATACAAAGGAGGAGAAAAGTTAAAAGGATGATGGGGGCATCAAAGACAAAGTATGCGCATCTTATACTTAATTTTGCATACCAGTTGAGTTTATTCAGAATATTCTGTAGTATTACTTCAAGGGAACGCTAGCTAGGAAGGCACATTTTATTTCATTTTTTTATATCATTGAACATGTAGGAATAATGAAAAATGAAATAAAATGTGTCTTCCTAGCATGCCCTTGAATAACGAACATGTTTTTGTTTTTAGATAACTTGATGTCAATGATTTATTTTGTCCAGTTTTCAGAATCCTTGCATTTTTATTGGTAAACAAATTAAAGGTCATCAAAGTCTGCACATGCTTTTTACAGCTGTTACGGCCGACGTCAGCTGTTGTAACTTTTTTTTATTGTCATCTTTGAGGCATTTTAATTTTTCAAACATGTGAGAAGAGAGGTATTGTGCAATTTTACTATATTGCAACTTTGCAATCCATGCTGCAAAATTAATTGCGCATACTTGGATGCTGCGCGAACTTTGATACCCTGACCATACCTTTTGTTTGTTTTTGATGTCTTATTTACAGATTTCTACATGAATGGTAACACAACTTGAGATACAATAACTAAGGATTGAGAGTGAGCTCCACTTAACTACACATTAATGTACTTGTTCTGCATGTAGGAGCAAATCAATTAGACTATAGCCAAGGCAAAGCACATTACATCACCATGGGGCAGGCGGTAAGACGGATGCGTCGTGAGTCAGGCACCATGGCCTGGCATGGCAGCGGAGTCCGGGGTCCACAGGGCAGAGTGAAGCGGTTCCCGAGCTTCCTAGACCCGCATCAGAAGTTTCCGGACATCATGACGTTGCCGCCAGAGATCGCGCTGATGGTGCTGTCAAACCTCAACGCAACGGACCTGTGTCTGGCGATGACAGTCAATGACTTTTGGAGAGAGATGGCCAGTGATGATATGCTTTGGCAGGGGTGAGTTTGGCTACCAAAGCGTACCCTTGACCGTGCATGCATGACTAAAAGAACCGATGCTCTGCAATTTGCATAAAGCATTGTTTCTTTTAGTCATGCATGCCAAGTCGTGGGTACGCTTTGCCCAAAATTTTGCTTCAACTGGCCATCGGTCTTCTACTATTTCACTTCTGTAATGAACAGTTTGGCTATTTATCCCAGCTGTCAGTGTTGCCAAGTACAGTAGCTTTTAAGCATATAATGTGAAGAAGTGTTTTGGTAATCAGAGATTACCACTTGGCTACTTGAGGGTCAGTAAGGGCCAAAACTTTCAATCCTAGCAGAATCTTCATCGGAGGCAAAATAATCAATGTTCAATAAGGTTTTACTTTTCTTTATAGATTGTGTCGAGCTACCTCTGGCTGTGTGAGGGCATCTGAGAGATGCGACAAAGAGAACTTTTTAAAATAACCCTGATGTGTGTATCCAATAATTTTCAAAATCCTCATTTTATATATATATATTTGTCTTGTGTTGTTTTACATTTCTTTGTAGATTGTGTTGAGCTAATAAGTGTGCGATTAACAATATTTTCTGATGATCCCTCTACATGATTTTTAGTGAAAAGTCCCTATTTTAAGATTTGTGACCGGCTATAGCAAAACCCGGCACTTGTCGGTAATTCATTTTTTGTAAAAGACCTATGATCTTCACAAATTATTGACCAATTAGTTAGAACAAAACATCAAATGAAAGCTTGTGATGAGGCCTTTTTAATGGTATGAAAATCTACATTTTGATTTTTACCAACAAATACAGGGTTATGCTATAGCCGGTCACTTTTTGTGTTGTTTTTTTTTAGTGGTTTTACATTTTATTTTATTATTTTTTTACATTTTGTTGTAGATTGTGTCGAGCTACCTGGGGCTGTGTGAGGGCGTATGAGAGGTGCGAAGAACAATATAAACTGTTGATTCCTCTCCATGATTCTAATAAAAATGTCCCTATTTCAAATCGTGCTTGTTTTTTGTGGTTTAACTTGTGGTTTTACATCTCTTCTTTTGTTTTACATATATATATATGGTTTTAGATTGTGTTGAGCTACCTGGGGCTATGTGAGGGCGTATGAGAGGTGCGAAGAACAATACCTACTGATGATCCATCTACATGATTCTAGTGAAAAGTCCCTATATTAAGATCATGTTTTGTTTTAGTGGTTTTACATTTCTTTTGGGTTTTACATTTGGTTGTAGATTGTGTCGACCTACCTGGGGCTGTGTGAGGGCATATGAGAGGTGCGAAGAACATTACTTACTGATGTTCCTTCTATAGATATGATTTTAGTGAAAATGTTCCAATAAGATTATGCTTTTTTTGTGTGTGTGTTTTTTATATATTTCTTTTTGGTTTTACATATCTTTTTTTTTGTTTTACATTTGGTTGTAGATTGTGTCGAGCTACCTGGGGCTGTGTGAGGGTGTATGAGAGGTGCGAAGAGCCCAACTTCTCCTGGAAGTCCCTCTACATGGTGCTGGACGAAGCAACGCTCACCTTCAATGCCAATCCTGATTCAGTAAGTCATTTAAAGGGGACCACCACTCAAAGAACAACAAAGAACAGCAGAGGCTAAATGTGTTTTGGTACCACTGTAACTCTGTCTGATATTAAAATAAGGGCAAGTTATGTTGGATGTTTGGAAGCTCTTTTATGCTGGCCCTAGGCCTATTAGCTAGTGCTAGTTACAAGCTGTGACATGAAATAGTTCCATAAACCTAACAGTTTGTAATATGATTAACCCTAAAAGGGCCGGGAGCGAAATCCGCCCCCCTTGACGTTTCAGGCAATACTTCTGCAACACGCGCAGGTATTGCCGCGCCGCTTCATGAGTTTTTTTCAAGTCTTACGCATCTTTTGAGACCAAATTTGTGAAGACCGGGCATGCGATTACGAAATCAGGAGACCTTTTTTAACCATTCATCACTTTTTGAAGGTCTGTCAACAATGTCACTAGATCCCTTTAAAATCTTGTTTGTATTTTCTGTGTTTTTTTCCAGGGCATTGAGTACTTAATCAGCCATCAGTTGATAGACAGCGATATAGAGGATATTGCAAAGTTCATCCACACCACCAACAGATTGCATCGGAAGAAGGTCAGGGATCTCTTGTCAAGGAGGTATGTAGACCCACATCTACTAAAGTAAATGGTCCAGTCAGCTGGACCATTTACATGCTATGTACATAAATATGGTGTAGCTGGCCTTTGTACAGTTTACTATTCCTCAATATCAGATTCCCATTGAACGTTGTGTTTTTGGAAGCCTCACTACTGAAAACAGACTTGCGGTCTTTAAAACAACAGCGTTGGTTATTATCAAATTATATGAATTGTGAATCACATAAACAAAAGTGTAATCCCGCTCCCTCCCCTTCCCCCCTCCCATTTATGTCTCCATCCTTAGACTCCTGTTCTTTTTTTCTTTTGTTGCTGTTGCAAAGATTCATTATAGACTGTCATAGTATTGGTTATTGATAGCAATATAAAGGAGACTACAAAGTTTGTTCAAAAGATTTACAGATTGCATATTCAGAGAAGAGTCAGTGACTTCTCATAAAAAGTTAATTTCATCACAACAACATTACAGTATTAAAGTAAAGGGAAGAATGAGGGAAAAAAGGAAGTGCTTACCCAGATACCGTAAATCTCGAGACGCACTCGTTTATAAAACGTACCCCCAACTTTCACAGCAGGGCATGACAAGGGCTTAATGTCATATGTAGCATTCATCAACATATACATTTTCTCACATAAAAAACAGTGACGTTAGTTTTAAAAATTGCACATTTATTGAGCAGTAACACTGCTGTTCATGAATATTCATATATTCATGAGCAGCTATGCTCATAAAATATGCAATTTACTTACAACTATCTTTAATATGAGAAAAATGTATAGCCACTGGTTAGTAAATTGCATATTTAATGAATACTGCTGCTCACGAATATATAAATATTCATTAGCAGCAGTGTTACTGCTCAATAAATGTGCAATTTTTTTACTAACCACTATTTTGTTATGTGAGAAAAAGGTATATGTTGATGAATGCTACATATGACAGCAAGCTCTTGTCATGCGCTAGACCAGTGTTATACCAAGGAGGTACTATCAATGACTATGACTATGACTAATGACTAGTACCTCCTTGGTTATACGCATTCAACAGCACTACAGGGTGTCTACAATTTTTTTTTTTAAGTGCGCTTATACACGGAGATTTACGGTAGCATCCGGCACCCAGGGATGACACTTGACAGCTTATGCCATTCTCATCTCTTGATACTTGAAATGTTCGTCTCATCTTTTTGTCCTTTACATATCTCCCTTTGTTGTTTAGGAAAGACATCATAGAAGTGATCATTAAATTGGACGACTACGGCAAGAAGTTTCTGCCAAACGCCTTGAACGTTCTTCTCCAATGTCAACTCGCCGTGCATCATCAGTCGGGACCTGCATGGGCTGCTCCCTAAGTTTGCAGAGAGATTAATCATGTTGGTGGTTGTTAAATGATGCTAGGGTCAAAAGCCTAGGTCATTCTCGTCTCTTGATACTTGAAATGTTCGTCTCATCTTTTTGTCCTTTACATATCTCCCTTTGTTGTTTAGGAAAGACATCATAGAAGTGATCATTAAATTGGACGACTACGGCAAGAAGTTTCTGCCAAACGCCTTGAGAACGTTCTTCTCCAACGTCAACTCGCCGTGCATCAACAGTCGGGACCTGCATGGGCTGCTTCTGAAGTTCGCAGAGAGATTCATCAGCTGTAACCCTGAATGTGGCCTCACCAAAGGTACAAAAATCAAAAGGCTGTTTGTTTGTCTGATTGATTGATTAAGTGAGTGATTGATTGATTGATTGATTGATTGATGGAAGGACTGATTGATTGATTGATTGATTGATTGATTGATTGATTAAGTGAGTGATTGATTGATTGATTGATTGGTTGGTTGGTTGATTGATTGATTGATTGATTGATTGATTGATTGATTGATTGATTGATTGATTGATTGATTGATTGATTGATTGATGGATTGATGGACTGATTGATTGATTGATTGATTGATGGATAGATGGAAGGACTGATTGATTGATTGATTGATTGTTTCAATTTTTGTTTTCTTGATATCCTCACTACAGTATTGGGAAACAAAAAATGAGAAATACGCTTTCATCACCTACCGCAGAAAGAATATCATAAATTATATGTATTTGTAAAGATATGGACAACAAACTGCTTTGGAAGATTTGACTAATTGAGCATTAAAAGGTTCGAAATAAAATGATCTGCGAACCAGTTCAACTCGACCCGATACGCTGCGTGCAAAAGATTATGTTTGCGCATGTGTTCACTGTATGCGGACTTGTTCGATATCTCCAGGACGGTGCAAAAACTGCACTTGATTGATATTTATTTATCTCATTATTGTGTACACATTCCAGATGGCATCTGCATCCTCTGCTATTCTCTGATCATCCTGTCGGTCGACTTGACGAGTCCACACGTCAAGAACAAGATGTCCAAGCGGGAGTTTATCAGGAATGTCAGACAGGCCACAGCCGAGGCCGGCGATGAATTGGCGGGTCATCTCTACGACAACATCTATCTGGTGGGTCACATAGCTCCCGAGAGATGGGTCGAATGACAGTGATGAAAAAACTTTTTGATAGTAATATAATATCTATATATGACACTTAGTGCTCAGTTTGTAATCAGTGTTAAACTGATAGTCATTCGTAGGGGTGCTACACCACGGTTCGCCATTCTGACCTGCGCTAGTTTATTCGCACTGCATGACACCGAGTGTATTCATTGTGCACCGTGCGCAAGGCATTTGCAGGATGGCACCTCACGTCTGAATTACGATTCTGAACGACCTGTTGTAAATGTACCGCTATGATCCAGGTTTTAGCCAAGCTACCATGATGTGATGCAGCAAGCACTACAAAGGAATGGAATTCTTCAAGCCCGGTCCGCATGAACAAGAGTGAGGTAGTCGGACACTCTTGATAAAAAAGCACCCTCAAAGAGAACATACACATCTGGCAGGAATTCATCCCGTAATCATCGTTTCTGCAGTTTCTGCAACAGGGCCCTTGAGAGAGAGATTGATCTCTGTGGATCAATTAAATTGAATATCTAAGAAAGAAAGACAATGTAAGTTGTGCGCTGTTGCATGCTTCATATTTAGTTTATTTTGCAATAAAATTATTCAAGCGTATTTTTAATTATGTGATTAGCAGCTGATAAGAAGTGAGATTTATCTTTGATTGGGGGGAGGGGGGATGTTTCACAAAGTCTTTAAGATGACTCACTGGCCCGAATTCTCATCAGTGGCTCAACTTGTGCCCGGCCTGAAAAGACAGAGACTACGGGTAACCAGTTAAACCATTTTGCACCTGGAGACCTATTGTGTTGTCGCTATTGGTCCCCGGAGATATTCTAATTGTTTCCTTTCACTATCATGTCAATCCCTTGAGTTCTGATAATAGGCATCATGACAATGGGCCTTTTGAAATTCAGTCATAGTATAGTCATCAGCCGAATTGCGTCTTGGATCATCCTGGACATTGTATTGCTGGTGACCTGTTATACTATGACTGAATTTCAAAGGGCCCATTGTCCTGATGCCTATAAGCAGAACCCAAGGGATTGACTGGATAATGAAAGGAAACAGAATATCTCCGGGGACCAATAGTGACAACACAATAGGTATACAGGTGCAAAATGGTTTAACTGGTTACCTGTAGTCTCTGTCTTTTTTTAGGCTGGGCTTAAGTTGAGCCACTGATGAGAAGTTAGACGTAAAATTATGGAAAGCCATTGGTTGCTACATGACATGTATGTTAAATTGAGTAACTAGTTTTTGAAACACAGTATAAAAGATGATTCAAATCATTAATAATACCTTTTGTTCACTCCCACTTAATGACGAGGAATAGTGACTATATTTTTATGCCTCCGCAACGAAGTAGCCGGAGGCATTATGTTTTCGGGTTGTCCGTCCGTCCGTACGTACGTCCGTACGTACGTACGTACGTACGTACGTACGTCCCGTTCTCGTGATCGCGTTATCTCAAGAACCGATTGACGGATTTTCACCAAACTTGGGTCATGTATGTATCTTGGGGGGCCGATGATCTGATTAGATTTTGGGGTCATGAGGTCAAAGGTCAAAGGTCACAGAGCTCATTATATATGCAAAAATAGCTCGTGATCGCGTTATCTCAAGAACGGATTGACGGATTCTGACCAAACTTGGTACATGTATGTATCTTGGGGGGCCAATGATCTGATTAGATTTTGGGGTCATGAGGTCAAAGGTCACAGAGCTCATTATATATGCAAAAATAGCTCGTGATCGCGTTATCTCAAGAAGGGATTGACGGATTCTGACCAAACGTGGTACATGTATGTATCTTGGGGGGCCAATGATCTGATTAGATTTTGGGGTCATGAGGTCAAAGGTCAAAGGTCACAGAGCTCATTATATATGCAAAAATAGCTCGTGATCGCGTTATCTCAAGAAGGGATTGACAGATTCTGACCAAACTTGGTACATGTATGTATCTTGGGGGGCCGATGATCTGATTAGATTTTGGGGTCATGAGGTCAAAGGTCAAAGGTCACAGAGCTCATTATATATGCAAAAATAGCTCGTGATCGCGTTATCTCAAGAAGGGATTGACAGATTCTGACCAAACTTGGTACATGTATGTATCTTGGGAGGCCGATGATCTGATTAGATTTTGGGGTCATGAGGTCAAAGGTCAAAGGTCACAGAGCTCATTATATATGCAAAAATAGCTCGTGATCGCGTTATCTCAAGAACGGATTGACGGATTCTGACCAAACTTGGTACATGTATGTATCTTGGGGGGCCAATGATCTGATTAGATTTTGGGGTCATGAGGTCAAAGGTCACAGGGCTCATTATATGTAAAAGTAGCTTGAGATTGGAAATCTCAAGAACTGAATATCAGATTTCAATCCAAATTGATACCTGAATGTATCTTAGGGAACAATTGTAGTCATTAGATTTTGGGGTCATGAGGGCAAAGGTCAAGGTCACTGATAGCTCATAATTGTGATACGTCAAGATCTAAAAGGCAGAGTACCATCAAAATTGAGTTAACAGAATTAATTCAGTGTACAGAATTAATTCAGTGTACAGTATATGTTGATTTGGGCTTGATATAAATAAATTGCGTAATGGCGGAGGCATCATTTTCGACTGCGCGCAGTCGAAGATCCATCTAGTTTTACATTTAAACATACCTAACATATTACAACATTGAATGGGAAGAATATGTTTTTAAATCCCTGCAAATATGCTATAAAGAGTGAAGTTCTTTTTTGTTGTTGTCTATAGCGCTTGCTAAAAAATTGATTCTACTATGCAAGTGTCTTAATTTAAATGAAAAATGTTTGGTATGTATGCCCATAATTCGATCAGTCCCATATGCAGTTATTCATGTAGCCTACACAAGGCATAACATGTGGGACTGGATTTACTTGGGCATACCTACCATTACATTGTGATATGTACATGTATATATAGATTATTTTATTTATTCTATGCAATGTGAAATCCTGCTACCTTTGTGTTTAGTTATCATTTGTTTGATGTATAAATATGTCAATTTTGTATCATTTTGATTCAATTGATTCTGTTCAAGGTTCTCTTCAAGCACTGAATATGAAATACTCTGCCCTGGTATCAAGCAAGAATTGACAGAAACTTTACATTTTGCTAAAAGTGTCACATTATAATGAACACTCCCACTTTCTATTATAATTAACTCTTTCGCTACCTGTATTTTTACTTTCTCACTATCCATAAGCATGTAGTTTACATGTCTGCAATAGGTTTATATTATGGCTTGTGATTTTGCATCATTATCCCATGAGAAAAGTTGAAATCAGATAATATGTAATTATCGTAATGATGATACGGCACACAGTTTGACATAACTAAAATTATTTTGTGTAATTTTTAAACTCTTACGTTTTTGAAGTTAAACAAAATGGCATGAAAATAGGGAAGTATAACCCCAGTGGTGTCCCTTCACATTAGCAATGTATATAATACGCATGATCGTTCACAATTTCACGAAAAAGGGGATCAATTTTAGCATATGTGTTCGCAAACAAATAATAGTGGAAATTTGTTTAAAGGTATGCATTTCATGAATATGTTTGCGGAAAATCGAAAAAAAGGTAGTACAAATTTCATTAAAATGCTCGCGAAAATTGAAAAATAGGGTACATTTTCGTGAAGGACCAAAAATCATATTTTATCTGTTTTTAAAAATGGGCATTTTGGTTAATGTGTACTCAAAATGCAAAAAATTGGGTAATTTTTCTAATGCAAATTTGTACTTTGTGTACTTTTTGTGTTAAAAAGGGGGTATAATTTGCTGGAAAATGTATGCAAAACACAGCAAATAAGGAGTTAATTGTTCACCTCCAGAACGATCGAGTGTCCTACCTTTGAATACGAAGTAACACCACCAGGAGTATAACCCTCTCCTGTATATTTTTGCTGCTGTTCAGTAGCAACAGGAAAAAAATTAAATTGTCTTAAAATCACTGCCAGGAAAAAGAAATAATATATATTCTGTACTTACAAGCAAATCTTGCACTTTTAAAAGTTAGCTTAATGATAGTTGAATGATACTGGAGAGTTAACATAACATTAAAGACTTGTATAGAAATGCTAGAATAAATTCTTTTGCATTATACAAGCAAGATATTTTTAAATACTATAGTGGCCCGAAATCTGAATTTTAGGGCCCCAAACAAAGAAATACTTTGACAATTCTGTTAAATTTGTTTGCCGTTGGAATTGAGCATCAATTACATTTTTAGTGGCCCTGGGCCAACAGGCCTGAGTAAATGATATGTGTGTTTGATTCACTCATGTGGAGTGAAGCTGAAATGTAGGCATGACTCTACAAACCCCTACAGAAATCTAAGTGTGTCGCTAGCTAGTGGCTGGCTTGCAGCTAGCTAGCGGCAAGCTTAATAGGCAATCTCTGCTGAAATTAAGCTTGCGGACTATTCCCGCACGCAAACTGACGCACTTAAGAACTGCTGCATGCTCACAATTTCAGCAGAGATTGCCTTGCTGCAAGCCTGCCGCATGCTAGCCGCTAGCTTGCTGCCAGCCTGCCGCATGCTAGCCGCTAGCTTGCTGCCAGCCTGCCGCATGCTAGCCGCTAGCTTGCTGCCAGCCTGCCGCATGCTAGCCGCTAGCTTGCTGCCAGCCTGCCGCATGCTAGCCGCTAGCTTGCTGCCAGCCTGCCGCATGCTAGCCGCTAGCTTGCTGCCAGCCTGCCGCATGCTAGCCGCTAGCTAGCTGCAAGCCTGCCGCATGCTAGCCGCTAGCTTGCTACATAAATTTTATTTCTTTAGGGGAACTTACTAGCCCACTTGCCTGGAGCAAATAAAAATCATGGAAGGGCATGTAAAAATGTATTTCACTTGTCCTGACAGGGCAAGTGATTATTTGTGTTACCTCAATTGTCAATTATAATGCATTGTCCTCAGAGTTGGAATACAAAGTATGATTTACAATTTCAATATTATGCGATGAAACATAATTGTGTAAATTGTGATTAAGTAGCTCGGTGGAATTTATAGCTAAACACTTTGGGCAAGTGGATTTTACCATCAGGCCAGGGGGGCGTTGCATAAAGAATTGCGATTGATCGCAAGTCACAAAACATGCTCTCTTGAGCCAATCAGATTTGCACATTTTCTGACTTACGATTAATCGCAACTCCTTATGCAACACCCCCAAGGAAATATATGATTCACTTGCCCAATCGGCAAGCAGTATATATTATTTGTGTAGAGCCCTGATGCAGCTACCATAGAGTGGTGAAGTGTGACATCATCAAAAATCTATTTTGTAGAATTTTCAAAATCAATTGAATATGTTAATTATTAGCTGAGATATGCCCATCTGAATGAATTTTATGTCATTGGGCAATCAGTGTTATAGTGCTCTGGTTCATAAAGTTATGAACCAGAGCACTGTAACACTGATTGCCTATTGGGAAAAAAATCATTCGGATGGGCATATCTTAACCAATACTTAACATATTCAATTGATTTTCGACATTTGGATATTATTTTTGATGCTCTTTCGGAAAATGAAGTTCAAATTGAGAAATTCTAAAAACAGATTTTTATGACGTCATAGCTTCTGTACTCTGTATAAATTTGTGAGGTTTGACTATTGTGTTATGCACGCCATCATTTGCACTAGTGTTAAGAAATGCAATTTTTTGTATAAAGAATGTTTTCTTTCTTTCTGTAACATATATTATGGTTTGCAGTGAAATCCCATTTTATATACCATTTCTAATAATGAATTTCAATATAATCATAGTTTTGTTTGTTTGCAGAAAATCATTGACACCTTTTTTTATATTATGTGTAGTGCAATATGTGTTAAGTTAATTTAGAAAATGACACAATGAGCGTAGCATTCAAATAGGCCTTGAAATTTGAATACACACTTTGGTCATTGCTTTAAAACAGCATTTCTTTGACACGTTAAAATGTTGGTAGAATGGAAAATTGATCAGGAAAGTACAATTAAATAGATATATATTTGGCCAAATAATAATTGATAGAAAAAAATATTTTGTGATTGATTTACATACTATAGCATGTTTCTGCACAAAGTGCCTAAATATTCATTATTGATTGTGTTCATTAAAAGAATGTGCACCGTGTACGTATAATATGTCAAATACAAAGACAGATGGAAATATCTAACAATTCAAAAAACAAAGTATACCATATCAAAAGTTTGTTTGCAGCCCTCTAATGTCATATCTCAGATGATGTCAAACAGTCTGGTTTTCCTCGCTGAATTATTGAATACCAGTAGAAACAAAAATGGTCAAACCAGTTTTGATTAACTACCCAAGAGAAAGAAGAAACAAGAAAATGGCCACTGTAGACAGGTGACCTCTATCTCACTGTCTTCCGCTGCAGGCAGTGGCGTAGCATGGTCGGACCGATTTGGGAGGGGGGGGGGGGGGCACAAAATCACTGGGGGTCCCACTTGTATGTATTTTTTTAATTTTGTTATAAAAATGTCCCTCTTATTATTATTTTTTTTTTTTTTTTATTGTGGGGCACAGGCTCCCGTGCCCTCCGTAGCTGCACCACTGACTACAGTGATCAAACTTGGTGGTCACTATAGGCAGATTGATCCCTTTAAAACAGTCTTCTAGTAACTTGAAGAATAATTTTTGTCATTCTTGGCAAACGAATTGTATATTTGATTTGATTTGATTTGATTCATTATATTTTCAACATAATCACATAATACAAAATTATTAAAGAAATAAATACATTAATTGAATACTGAACATAATCCTGTATAACAGATAAATTGGTATAATAATATAGTGTGTGCATGATATAACATCCCACATGATTTTCTTTGTTCAGTTTTCATTTGTATAATGCACTGGTTTCAAATCATTACCACCACATCGACACCTCTGTGCCAAAAATGTATTTTATTGTTTACACTGGCTTTTATCCAATACAAGACATAATAGAAAGCTATGTTGATCTTTAATGACAGTTTCAAAGTCCAATGATCCAATCCTCTTTCTTTTTTTAAAGAAACAAACAACATTGGTAAAAAGGAGAAAGCAACAGAGATGAAACATTTTGCATAATGTTAATCATTTATTTCCATTTTGATAAGTGTGTATAGAACCTTGGCCTCAACATCAACTATGTGAAATTCATGTTTTGTTTTAATGTGGTATCGTAAGCAGTAGTCAACATAGCTTTCAACAGGTTGTGAACCTACGGAATCCTACTTCATGACAATATTTACTGTTTAATGTTTTCGTATATTTGAAAGTTACTATAATATAATATAATGTAAATAATATACATGTTTATATTATATTCATATATATATATATGCCACCTGCATATATCAAGACGATTGAGAGATTATGTATATTTGCAGTGTAAAGTTATTATATACATTAAATGTATTTGTTTGATACTGCATCCTTGTTCAAGAGTGCTACTAGAATAAATTTGAAATTCTATTATAAAAGTTTGTTTATAGTTACCAGTGTTCTTTTTATTTGTGGTATGTTTAATTTTGCTATGAAATTATTGCACTTTGGTGCAGGTTGAGTTTATGAGTGAGTGGGTGTGTTATGAATATGTTGCAATTTTAATTAAGTTCTGTCCTTTTAGCCCGGACTTAAGTTGTGCCACTGATGAGAAGTCGGGCTTTTAGCATTTAGCTTCCCTTCAAAAGTACCCAACTAGAAAAAAATTCCTTAAATTGACTCCACTATCTTTTATACATTTCTCCCCGATCATGCGAATGATTCGCTTTAATTTAATAGGTCATTCCTCCTCTTCCCTCCTTTAGTTATAAGGCAAATTCGTTTCTTCATGAAACGTACTTTATTATTTAATTTTCCCAGACTATTTTCGATGAAATTCACACGACTTCTACGACACCCTCCCCCACGTTGCAGTTAATGTCATATTTTTCAATGAAATACATCTTTAGCCTAAAGCGGCTAAACTCTGTCATATAAAGTGTCATGCTATTTATTACCCATTCAACTGGAACAATGTAACAATCCAGGCCCGTAGCCAAGATATTTCAGGGGGGGAGGGGGTGGTGCGTTATTTACAAAAACGGGACCGGGGGGGGGGGGGGTGTATCCATCGCCAGAATGTGTTCGAGGCCAAGACCGAGACCACTGGTTAAGTTGTGTAAGAGGGGGGGGGGGGTCGTCAACAAGACCGAGCGTTGCCCGAGAACACTGGTTTAGAGGGTCTCCAGACCGATACAAATTGGACCCGAGACCGACAAAATGTGGACCTTTCTGAATTTGGGGTGGGGATGTGTACGCAGGCCCTTGGCTACGGGCATGCAATCGTTATTTACTTTATGTTCTTCTTGTAATCGGTTTCTTTATTCGTTTTATTGGAAATTTTTCTCGGATTCTTTTAAGGGAACTCCCCTCAACTTTTCTCTCCCAAGTAGGTATTTGATTCGCTCCAGATGACATTATTTTGAGGTTTTATTGAAAGGCAATTAACCCAATGTGTGAATGATCTCTATAATATTGTAAGTGCCACGCTATTTACCCTCATTCAATCATTAAATCTAGTATAGGTTTACACCGTTTTAACTCAATTATATAAGTTTTTACAATTTCGTCACGAAAGGCCGAGAATGTGCCAATGCCAACTTCAATTTCGTCTATTGTCGACCAATTTCACAAAAAGTCCATTCAATTAAGTCGTTGGTCACGCATTTTCGTCGAGATATAATTCAAATTCGTCGGTCATAGATACTGAACACCTCTGTGACTGGAGGATTCGAATTGTAATGGACGATTATGTGCGAAAAGTGACTAAATTGAATGGACTTTTTGTGAAATTGGTCGACAATAGACAAAATTGAAGTTGGCATTGGCACATTCTCGGCTTCTCGGGACGAAATTGAAGTACAATTTTATCAAATTGAATGAAAAAAGTGTTAAAATGGATGGCCGGAAAACCTGTATTATTTCCTTCCTTGTCTTCTTCTATTTTATTATTTTTTCTTTATTCACATCGTTTAAAATTTCCTCTGAACATTTTATTCGAAATCCCCCCCCCCCCCCCCCCCACCCCGACTTCCCTATCCCAGGTTGCTTTTGATTCGCACTGCCATTATATTTTGATTTTCAGGGAGTTTTTTTAAAGGAAGGGGCCCAAGGCGACTGAACTTTTTATTTAATTTATACGTGTCATGCATTTTGTCATTATTAAATGTATTTATAATCAAATCCGGTATTATTCTTTTCCTTTTCGTCCTGTACTTATTTCTTGTTCACTTAAACTGAAATATTCTCAGAATATTTTATTTGAAATCCCCTCGACTTCCCTCTCCCAGGTTGGTATTGATTCGCAATGACATTGTTGTGGTATTCGGGTTTTATTGAAAGGAAAGGGGTCCAAGGCGGCTAAATCCTTATTTATGAGTGGCCTGCTTATTGAAGGAGAAATGTTAGTTTATAAAAGATATCAAATCCGGTATTATTATTTTCCTTCTCGTCCGCCCGCTATACTGATACTATTGTATTTTAAATTCCCTCGATTTCCCTCCCCCAGGTTGTATTGATTCGCGCTTACATTATGCATGTGGTTTTTCAAGTAGTTTATTGAAAGGAAGGGGCCAAAGGCGGCTGAATCCTATACTTTATGAGTGGCATGCTATATTTAATTTGCATCGTCAAATTTAGGAACAATATTAGACCTAAAAATTAGTTTCTATACCGACGGTTGTCCCACTGAGAGTGCATCTGGCTCCATGCCTGATCGACCGTCGGTATAATGGGGTGGCATAGTGATAGTAGGATTATTATAATTAGAGTTTGTTATTTCCAGAGTTACAACTAATATTTCGGATAGAACAATAATAACTTTATATATTCATAATCATTGTCTGTATTTCTTTTTTTTTCTCGTAAACCTCGTTATTTCTATTTTAAATGTCCAGGATGTTTTGCTGGAAATTCCGCGGGAAATTCCCACTTCTCCCTTTCCCTCTCCCTCTCCCAGCAAAATTGTGATACCTATAGTTTCAATGAAAAGATCAATCGTCCCGTTATGGCGTACGGGGCGGGGTAAGCAAGGGGCTGCAGCTCTCGCCACCACTCCTCCCCCTCCCCCTGACTAGAGCTTTTTAAAATTGCCATATTCGGGGAGGGACACCTCAAATTTGGGCAAAACCGTGTCATTTTCGGACAAATTCATATCATAATCGCCAAATCGGACTAGCTCATTATCATATTCGGGCAGACTCGTGTCATATTCGGGCAACTTCATTTATTTCGTGAACATTTACGCCATGCCGGGGGGGGGGGGGGGGGAATATTGACATTTCCTGGCAAAATAGCATCTTTTTCGGACATATAAATAGGGAAATTTTTTCTTCTTTTCTTTCAAGTCAAATCGACAATATTATTCAGCAAAACTGAGATCTCAGCCCCCTGTTGGAAATGTTCCCTTATTCTCATGTCCTGCTGTTTGCCGTCACTGCATGATTATATTCAATCTCGTAATCGATTGTCATCCATAATTACTCCTGACTGTAATGGCGGAAATCCCCACGACTGATTCCCTCCACTGAGTGATTCCCTCTCTCCTATAATAGTAGAGCAGATAAGTGTAATAATCGTTCAAAGTTTGATACAAGCAACATACTCCGTATGCAGACTACCTTAGGGACACTTTTTAGAAAAAAAACATTTAGACAAACAAAATTCCAACATGGCGGCCATTTTCCAAGATGGCCGCCAAAAGGCTACTTTTTGATATAAAAATTGACTGAGTTGGCCTATTTTAATAATCTTGGTGTCGTTTTATATGTTCATGGACATGCTGAACACGATGGTAATACATACGGACCCATATGATGGCCAAAATCCAAGATGGCCGCCATTTTTCCAAGATGGCCCCCAAAAGCTACTTTTTAATATAAAAATGTACTGAGTTGGCCGGTTTTGATAATCTCGGTGTCGATTTATATGTTTCTTGATATGCTAAAAACGATGGTGATATAATACGGATCCATTTGATGGCAAAAATCCAAGATGGCAGCCATTTATTCAAGATGGTCGCCAAAAGCTCCTTTTTGATATAAAAAATGACCGAGTGGGCTGATTGTAATAATCTTATTAGTGTCAATTTAAATGTTAATTATATTTAAAACGATTGTAATACAAACGGACCAATATAATGGAGAAAATCCAAGATGGCTGCCACAGACATATAAAATGGCGAAAATCCAACATGGCGGCCATTTTTCAAGACGGTTGTCAAAAAGCATTTTACAATTTTTCAACTGACTGAGTTGGCGGATTCTAATAAGCTTTGTACTGATTAAAAGGTTTTTTTGATGAGCTGAAAACTATTTACATACAAATGGATCTAAATAATGGTAAAATCGAACATGGCGGCAATTTTCCAAGATGGCGTAGCTAGGGGATAAAGGAGGGATTAGCCATCTCTCCCTAGGGAAATCATGATTTCACTTGTCATGTTTCGGTAAAGGCTGCTACCTTATAGGAAATATTGCCCTAAAACTTTGTTGCCACCCCTCTCATCATTGGCAGTCCTTTGGTTATGCCTCTGGACTTTTGAGATGAATGAGTGACAATAATTGTACGATTTAAATCATTATGAACGCACTAAGGGTCCTTATACATTTTTTGTTCACCAATATTTTTAAAACGACTGTGCTACGCACAAACCAGCTACAATGCCGTGCATCGTCCCATCCCCCATTTTGGATAAATGCTGCCTATGCCCTGAACCTGTGTATATCAGGAGAAAATCAATCAATTGCAAAAACAAATTTCAACGTGTTTGGAGTCCATTTTTCATTGAATGAATTATTTCCCCCACATCCCGGTTAGCATGTCCAAATCTCCACTACCACCCTCCCAGCCCCCATTAGGCTCATAGCCTGAGACTGGCAACGCCATGGTCCTTTTTACGATATATACCCAAACATATCTTGTAAGAGTTTGGTCTGTTATTTGCTTCTCTGTAATGATTCAGTTTGGGTTGTAAGTATAATTTATTACACATTGACTCGGACACTAGTCACCCAGCTATCACCTATATGGATCCAAGTATGTCAGTCTATAAAACATGTCATAGCCCACTCAAGGCTTATCATTTCCTCGAGTATGATGACCATTCAGGGTGTAAAGATAAACCTGCTAATTTGACCAACCACCATGAGCAAGTAGTGCAAACTCAGTCCCACTTTAATAAGAGAATGGGCAAGCAATTGAACGTATCCCAGGAAATGGATGAACCTCTAAAAGAAAGTATTATGCAAGACACTAAGGATCTATAATGCACCTCATTTGATGTTGCTAAACTACATATCATGCTTCAGGAATGGTTCAAAGGCATGGGTAAGGGGATGGATATGCAGACAGCATAATTAGGTTCTTTATATCATACGTCCTAGACACTAGATTTAATCAATGTTATGGAAATCTATTTTTCGAAACTTAGGGGATATAAAAAATGTTGCCTTTTATTTGAAATAGCAATATTTTGGACCATAGTTTCCCTGAAAAGATGAAGGCTGACATCATCAAAAGGAGGAACGGCCGGTGTGACCAGTGTCGGTGTCCATCTATACAATGTGGCATATCGAATAGTAACGTGTGATACTGTAACAGTAATATTATACCCCTATGACCCAAAGCTGATAATAAGGAAGCTGCAAAAATCTCTACAGTTGTGTTTGGTATATAGAGCGGTCCATGGAGTAGCCAGTATTAAGCCATATGCCAACTGAGAAGGGGTCGGAAGGTACATGTAGTTTAATCTGAACATGTGAATTGATCTGGGTGTATAAAATGCTGTTCTATGCATACTGTACATGAACTCCCAATACATTATTAATGATTAAAATCGTATTATTATCTTGATAAACATGTTAGGCATATATTCAGGAGGCCAGGGCTTTGGACGGACCAGGATGAGGTAAAGAGATCGTTCCGGGATAGGAAATAGCAATAAAGGAGCAGCCTATCAAAAAATCAAGAACAAACAAATTAATTACATAAAGAGGGGTTATATCCGAGGTGGGGGGGGGGGGGGGGGGGGGGGGTGGGGGGGGGGGGGGGGGGGGCACTCAAATATTTTGACGGGGTGTGCCTCATGGAACTCTGATATGGGGGTCTTAAGAGCTGACTACAAGCAACACATATAGGGTCTTTGGAGCTACAAAAACCCTTAAACGGGAGTTAAGAAGTGTAAGGAGCAGACTAAAACTACAAAATACATGGACTTGGAGCTACCAAAGACCTACGGAAACCCTCAAATGGTGGTCCAAGGAGCTGACTAGAAGAAGATTAATGGACTCGACGCTACTCAACTACCTAGCCAAGTCATTCCGGGGTCTATGGAGCGGCAATTTTTGAAAATCTGGTATCTTGAGAGTGGCAATCGGGTGTGAAAACGGGGGTTTTGTAAGCGGCACGTACCCGTCTTACATTATACATGAGTGCCCCCCCCCCCTGTGGGTTATATAGCCATATATCCCTTAGCTACGCCATTGTTTAGGTCCTTGTGTAACACAAATGTTTTCAGCACAGCAAGAAACATCAAAAGACACCGGGAATATCAAAATCGATCAACCCAGTCAATTTGTATATATCAAAAGTAGATTTTTGACGGTTACATTGTAAAAGGGCGGCTATTGGGGATTTTAGCCATTACATTAGTTAAATGTATCACAATCGTTTCCAGCATTACAAGAAGCAAAGTTCGACACCAAGATTATTAAAATTGGCAAAATCGTTAATTTTTTACATTAAAAAATATTAGTTTTGTGCCGGCCATCGTGGAAAATAGCTGCCATGTTGATGTTTCGCCATCATATGGGTCCGTATGTGTCATTATCGGTTTAGCATATCAGTACACATCAACATTGACACCAAAATAATTAAAATCGACGAACTCGGTCAATTTTTATATAAAAAAGTAGCTTTTTGGGGCAATCTTGGAAAAATGGCGGCCATCTTGGATTTTGGCCATCAAATGAGTCCGAATGTATCACCATCGTGTTCAGCATGTCAATAAACATATAAAACGACACCAAGATTATTAAAATCGGCCAACTCAGTCAATTTTTATATCAAAAAGTAGCTTTTTGGCGGCCATCTTGGAAAATGGCCGCCATCTTGGATTTTTGCTTGTCTAAATGTTTTTTTCTAAAAAGTGTCCCTAAGGTAGTCTGCATACGGAGTATGTTGCTTGTATCAAACTTTGAACGATTTCCATGATATTTTACACTTATCTGCTCTACTATAAAGATTTGCTTCACGTTTCCCCTTTATCTCTCTCTCTCATTTTTTAAGGTTTCAGTAATAAGACAGATAGCCCAAGGCGGCGGAGATCACGGATTTCTATTGTATAATCGTCACGCTATTTGGACAGCGGGACCCGTTCCAAATTTAGTAACAGGTAGCTTCAATCTGAATAGTCTAGTGGTATTTGCCTTTTAGACAGCATTGCAAATAGTCGTGATTAATATTCTTGGGGCTTCATCACAAAACCGCTTGGTTCTTGAAGATCCACAATAGCCGGCCCGCCGCTTGTCCCCTGGTGATGAGCGTGTTTCACTGTTTTGAGAACTCAGCAACAAGAAAAGAACACCAACTTATACTTCGAGAGCGTGCAATTGACTCCGCTACTAAGTACAAAGCGATTTATATTTCCAACAATTTATACGCCGTCTATTATAGTGGCACCGTGATCTTTTGTAATTATTATTCATAATAAGATCGGCGCTTTCTTTTTTAACGTGAGGATTAATTTGATTAATCTATGAACTTTGTATATATCAGCAACAAGAATATAAAGAGAGATTTCGATCCAGCTTATATTCTTCGAGTGCTTGTTATTGATTGAAACTATTATACTTCACGCAAACTACATATCCATGGTCCTGTTGGCATGAATTCATCCTTCGAATTTCGTTGTATTTTTACTTTGACATTATTTATGACATTATAGCGATTCCATCTCACATTTTGGAGGACAGAGTAAAACTTATACGTAATCAAGAGGAAATCACTTTATGGCCGTGATGGTAAGTATATAACGATATAAATTATTTAATGCTTTCAGATTTTAGATTATTTTGTGTGAACAGTTTTTTTTTAATGTATATACAATATAATTAGTGTATAAAATGAAAATAATGTGTTTAATAAAATGTTAATCAAGTATCAGTGATCCATAATTAACGTCATGCGATTTTTTCCTAGATTGATATTTGAGACTTCAATCATATCATGTCATTCATTGTATATACGTTACTTCTGAATGATGTGTGATAGTTTCATACAAAATTACGAAATTGATGTCAGATTTGATCACCTATATACAGCCCATTGATTTTGACATAACAAACAAAAACACGTTCCTGTAATGGTTTCATTCAACAATGTATGTCTCCATAATTAGGTAGGACATTTTAAAAATTACAGCCCATTTCATTTTCTGTTGCAAGGTATATACGATACAATTTTGAAAGCTCTACGCAATTTTTGTTTAATTTGAAAAGGTTAATGGGTTACTTTAACCTATTGAATTAATGATCAATGTAATACTATTGGGATACATTTTGTATGATGTAAAATTTAAAAAAAGTGCATGTTTTTATGTTTTAATTTATTATTATTTATATTAATATTTCATTTTTTCCACTTTTCCCCTCGATTATCGTAAGATTATATAATACTTTTATAATAACAATATCACAAAGAAAGGTATTATAATTATTTTATTGCCGAACTGTATGTTACTTAGGTACGCATGTTTTGTTTTTGCTTTTTTTATCGAGAAATGTGCTGCTTTAAAAAATTTGTTTCTTTCAATACCAAATTACATATTTTAAAAATAATCAGCATATTTGAAAATTTGCCCTGTCATACTGAACGCAGATGAGCAATTGTTTTTATTTTCACGACGGCCGCCCTTTTTGTTCCTGCTATCATGGGCAGATAACAGTGGTTATTACACGAACTTACATGGAACACGGCCAATCGGCCATTACAAGACCAATGTCCATTTCTAATGTATACTAACTAATCCTTTAAAGGGGCCATGTAATGCGAATACATGTTGACTTCTATTTATCTGTATTAGTGTATACAATCCATCAAATATTTGTAAACTGTTAACCGAAATATGTTTTGTTAATTTTAAAATATTTTTGCAATTATTTTGTTCATCTTGCTAAGGCAAGCCTAAAAAAAACTCTCTAGAGTGAAATTCTGTATATGACCTCATCTGTCAATCACAACTCAGTTACTTGTAAGATGAACAATGCACCTTCGCCCAAGCTGAGCGCCTGCTCACAATAGTATCACATCTTTGAATACACTTCCAACCCACACAATTTCAATTTCAATAGCAGTTGCTACATGTATGTCAGAAAACCTCAACCATCATAAGGACAAGAAAAGCACTGATAAGCTATTGACATCACTGGTCAGCTTACATTAAATGGAAAAGGAGAAGGAAAACAAAAATATGCCCACAATAGCATGTCCTGCATGCTTCCATACAATAGCTTGTCAGTGCCTTTCTTGTCATAATGATGGTTGGGCTTTTCTTACATAGCAACTGCTATTGAAATTGAAAGTGTGTCAGTGTAGTGTATTCAATCATGTGATAATATTGTGAGCAGGCGCTCAGCTTTGGTGAAGGTGCATTGTTCATCTTATAAGTAACTGAGTTGTGATTGACAGATGAGGTCACTTGCAGAATTTCACTCTAAAGACATTTTTTGTGGGCGTTCCCAATTTGAATTTTCAAGTTGATTTCTTGTTTCATTGACTTTTCCATTGAAAACAATATTATTGTAAATGGAATCCACGTGAAAAACTATCCCTGATAGGCTAAAAAAAAGTTAAAATGTGATTTCCATCACATAGAACCTTTAATCTTTTTCTTGAACCTCTCAGTATATAGGTCTACTAATCCATGAACTTAAAACCCTCTCGTGTACAGAAAAAACTTGAGTTATGATTATGTAGTTGATATGAACACGCCTAAATAATTATCATGAAATCCCGCGAAATTTATACCGAATATTAAAGGGATAGTTGAGTGTTGGTATAGGGGGCACTTCACAAAATATTTTTTGTGAGATAATGAAAAAACTGACTGTCAAATTTGAAAGAGCATACAATTTTAATGACAGAAAAAACTTTATTTGAACAAAATCGGTTCAGAAACGGCTGAAATATCCATAAACATATTTTTATTCAAAAATTCTTCACCAGGGGATATTTTGACTTTTTAGAAAAATTCCAAAAAATGCTTAAAGACTAATTTGAAAAAAATCTGAATAGGTTTTAAAAAAGTTGTTGATGATATCTCTATTGAATCATTATTTTTGCAAAACATTAAATGCACAATTTTGTATGAAAAATGGCTAAAACCAATGGCTACCCCCCCCCCCCCCCCCCCTGACAGTCATAAATGCCTAGCTGTTCCTTTTTGTTTTCAGAACAGAAAAGGGGGGGGGGGGATGACGTGTACAATCATCCCCCCCCCCCCCCCAGGTTTTTAGGAATGCTATATTTTGTTCTGTATGTATATGTATACGAGTGGGAAAGAAAACATTAGTTGTATGAGCTAAGACTTGTTAATTCTAACGTTAACAAAGTAATTTATACATCCATTTTCAATTTTCGCTGCGCCTTCGCGCGCGAACAGAATATCTCAGTTTGTTGTATAACTTGCGTATGGTCTTGGGTGAGTTTTTTTTCTGTATACCGGGCCACGTAGTTCCAGTGTAGGCTGGCATTGCTCTGGCTGCTTGTGAGACGTGCACCAAATTGCACCATTTCAAGTATATTATATAAATGCAAAATCTTCTCCGTGGGAGGGGGATACCCCCTCCCAAACCCTCTCTATTTGGCTCTGCCCCAGCCCTCGGTAGCTTCGCCCCTCGGGACTCATTCTTGGCAATAGGCTAAGTTGTTAGATCATACATAATGTGGCATATGGTGATGTTGGAACTGTGTATGACGCTAAATATAAATACAATATTTGTGTTTATGTTGGGGTGCATATTCATTAGTGTGCCAATTATTTGTTTTCTTCGTGAAAATATATTTAAAATTTCTGGTCGATCATATCATAACACGCTTTCCCAGATACAGTCAATGTTAAGCCCGAATTTCCTATCTAGGTAAGCACCAAATTGCACAATTTCAAGTCCAAAAATGCAAAATCTCCCTACCGTGGGAGGGGGACACCCCCCTCCCACACCCTCCCCCCGCTCATTAATTTCGCTCCCTGTGTTGGCGTGCATATTTATTAGTGTGTCAATTATTTGTTTTCTTCGTGAAAATATATTTAAAATTTCTGGTCGATCAAATCATTACACGCTTTCCCAGATACAGTCAATTTTAAGCCCGAATTTCCTATTTAGGTAAGCACCAGATTGCACAATTTCAAGTCTAAAAATGCAAAAGCTCCCTACCGTGGGAGGGGGGACACCCCCCTCCCACACCCTCCCCCCGCTCAGTCACTTCGCTCCCTCGGGCTTGGTCGCTTCGCTCCTTGCAATGTCTCACTCTCACATCTGGCTCAAAGTTGGCAGCACTGTGAGTGTGGTTGGGCATGAGCCCCTACACACACAAAATCGTGAGCCCCCATAGGTTTTGCCCCCCCCCCCCCCAATCCAAAACTGCTTCCGGCCCGCCTGGTCATGACCATCTTAAAATCCAACCCCCCCCCCCCCCCCCCCCCCCCCCCCCCCCCCCACTGAGCCACTTGGTCTCGAAATATTTCGGCAGGTGGTCTCGGCCGCGAACAAATTGGTCTTGGTCCGGTGAACGGCAAATCATCCCCCCCCCCCAGGTGTAAGAACCTGTCTACGCCACTGCATGATAATGACAGGGTTAATTTGTTAATCTTACAATCTTAGCAACAAATTAATCTCTGGTGATCATCTAAATCCTTATACATGGTCATGTTACTAGCTTTGCAAGCTTTACAGTTGTTTTGTTTTTACTTTATTTTTTTTCCTACAAAACTCTAATGTTTGATTAACCAACGCGTTCCATCCCTGGGGAGTATTTATATTTCGGATTTAGCAGACCAGAATACCGTTATTCAAATAACGGGGAAAACAAAATCATTCAGTGCCATTCCGTTGTAATTAGATTGGAAATACATTTATACAGTATATATATGATAGTTCATAAGATTTTCGAGGATATTTTTTACAGTATAGTATACTGTTAAAAGAAATTCGAAGGCATGGTATCAATTTCACGTACAACATGCACATTAATACATCATGCATACATGCAGTGCCGTCTGTGCTGGTATTATTATTAGTTTTTGTTAGAAATGAGCAAATGAAGTGCACAGGGGCTTTTCTCAGATGGTATAGGGTACATGAGATATGTAGCAATCCGGAGGTCTTGGGTTCGAATCCTGGCGAAATTCTGTTCTCTTTGCTCATTTTCATGTATATCATGAATGTTTGGTCAGTTTCCCTAAAGGTTAGTTGTTATTTTGTGCAAAACTTCCTTTTTCGGTTACATTATTATAAGCCAACATTACGTCACCTCCGTTCTCCGTATTATAATGCACAATCTTTTATTTCAACATTGGCACTGTGCAACAACACAAAGACACAATAAATATCTATATTAAAATATATTGTATTTGCGCTAATATATTATTATGTTTTGTTTGCAAATGTGTTTTATTCGAATGTCATATCAAAGGTAGGCATTTAACGATCAAGGAAGTCATTCTCGATCGAAACATTTAATTTTGGTTTGTGATGAAGACGTGACGTTGCTAAGATAGTCAATTGCCTTCGCGACACTATGTTTTATGAACCTCTGTGATTTCAATTATGACACTTATGATATACTATATATGGCCAATATCCATATAATATTTGGAAATATATTACATTTTTATAATTAGCTGGTTAATATGTCCGGACATATTTATAACTTAAAGACGATGATTAAATTAATAAACTAATTTTACGAAACAATTATGCACATATTTATTATGATAGTACACTAATGATAATGCGTTCGTGAACGTGGACCTACTGATTTTTTTTAATAGAATGATGAATCGAGGTGATTTTATTTGAATTATCTTCACGCAAATGTCCACTGAGCATCATGATCCGATATACCGCATTGAAAGTATACTCGGCCCTCACATAATATACTAAACGCTTCGTCAACATTACTTGTATGCGTTGAATATAATATCCTAAAAATCAATCATAAATTGATTAATTAGAAACGTCATTTTTTTAAACAAAAGACCGTCATTATAATGATTAGGTGTTCGTTTTCCACACAATTTGATACCACGGTATAACCTGGTATAATATAGAGTGAGTTTGTTAATAACGCTGTACACACGGGTGACGTAACGTAATTCATTAAACAAAACACTAATCGATATTTAATTGGTTTTGATTGTTGCTAAATATGTGTTAATTAATGTCTGGTTGATAATTATTTATAATAATAGAGGTTTTGTTGCTCCCACAAACAATTTAGTATACATACATATACAATGACTGGAAAATGGCAAAATGATGGTTTGGCGTGGTATCAGCGAACAACGTTTAAACGCACATAAAGTCAGCATGGTGCTAGCCATTGGAACTTTAATTTCCCGAAAATTGACACTATATTACCATGTATACGGTAGTCTGAAATGAATTTACATACACCAGGACGCTATACATTATTGAGTTTATCGTAGTATTTCAGATACGAGAAAGAAAGTTCACTGTAACTCCTTTAAAGGGGTCCAGTAACTTTGTTGAAATGTGAATTTTTGTGATGATTACTAATTTACTAGTAGTCCACTAGATAATGTGTGAAATTTCATATTAAATGGATATTATATGGCCCAGTAATGAGCGAAAATGCAAAGTGATATTCGCGGCTAACTCATTGTACTAACTTTGTACACAGTTATAACTTTCAAGTGGATACTTAATAATCTTAGCATAATCATAAAATAAAAGACTGAAATGAAAAACAAACATGTATTTCTTTACTTGTTAAAAAGGGTATAGGATACATTTCTAGTCAGTTAAATACAGGCTGTTTCGCCTTGTGAGCCTGTATTACGGACACCTGTTATACGGTGATACTTATCGTAGTTGAAAACTCTACGATTAGTTGTAGTACATTATATCGCCAATATACTTATTATTTTACTTGACAAGTGAAATGTATACAATGTATACATTTCCAATCTCGTACACAAAACCATAACGCACACCAATGAGTGTTTTGTCATGATTAGTCGAAGAAAGGTGTGGGGGGGGGGGGGGGGGGTGTTCCACAAAGATCCTTAGTCGAACTTAAAGGGATAGTTGAGTTCTGGTAAAGAGAGTACAGTTTTGGTCAAACTGAATTTTAGTAACCAAAACCTGCACCATTACATTACAAACTAATAGTTATAACTCCACCATGCTCGAAAGGAATACAAAATTACAAATGAGTAAGTAAAAAGCCTGTTATCATTCAAAAAGAGCCGTTAAAACTCAAGAGGGCACTCTTTAAACACTCATCGGTTTCAACCATTTAAAATAGAATATCGTGCATGATTGTGATGTTTTGTTGAAATAGTGATTAGATAGAGAGATAATCAACAACTATTTAAAAACCTCTTTTGTAATTTTTTGAAAAGAGGAAGCATTTTTAAAATTTTGTTAACGGCTGGTTCAAAATTATCGAATAATTGTGGGGCCCCACAATTATTACAAATGGTTATGTTTTTGGATATTTCAGCCATTTATGAACCGATTTTGATCAAATAAAGTTTATTCTGTCATTAAAATTGTATGCTCTTTCGAATTTGAAATTCAGTTTTTCATTATCTCACAAAAAAATATTTTGTGTAGCGCCCTATATACCAAAACTCTCTAACCATCCCTTTAACAGTAAGTCGGACTTTAAAAATATGGAAAGCCATTCGTTTATTTTGTACAAAATTATTGTTAAACTACTTCTTGAAACAGGCCTTCTATTTTGAATAAAATCATAAACATTTTCTTTTATCAAAGAGACTTCAAGTTATTGATGTAAAAATTGTTGTAAAAAGTTTCAAATATTGGCATTTGGGCTCTTGAATTATGTTTAATTCCGAAGCTACAAATTGCTTTCCATAATTAATAACTTTGGATCTATTATTTGTATTAATGTTCTTATTATGACACGGCTTATACTGCTTTGACTGCGGGTTATTGAACCTGATATCATAACAAAACAAAAAAAAAACAAAACAAACAAACAAGTAAGCAAACAAATAAACAAACCGTGAGCATGGTGATGTAACATCATGCCCCAATTGAGGTTCAGTTTAGTATCATAATTGTATGATACTCTTTTGTCTCTATATTTATCGCGTACTATCCATGATCGTCATTCAAAAATATTGATTTTACCCCGAAGGTCCCATTGCCGAAGGGAAGTTATTATAAAATACAATGCACTGATGATTAGGATCACGTTTTATTTCTGATGAATTCCCGGCAGACGAGTAACAAAATTATAATCGATTTTCAATTCATTATCCAGCTTTTGTCATCTCTAAAGAGATTTCCAAAAGACTTGTTTTTCTTTTTCTTAAAACTGCACGCTATATTAATTTCGTTCTCTTTTGGTAAAATATGATTAACAATGGAAGAATATTATAACAAAATTATAACACTTTACTAAAGTTTTGTTAGTAATCCACTTTTCATCACTCTTCCGTGAAGTAAACTCATTCACTGGTAATTAGTTGGTTTTATTATTCAATAGTGTGTGCAACAATAGCGATGACGCACACACAAATTCTAAGGACATTTTGTGTAACATCATTATAAAAACTTATTGAATCAAAATGTTTGCGACCACATCAACGGTGCCGTCTTTTTATCAACCAAATAATTATAAAGGCACTTGTATACTTTTTGTTACATTATTGAAACACTTTTTACATGAACAGTGCCATCCTTAAATTAGGCCCGTAGCCCCCCACCCCTCAGTACGCAACCCCCAAATTCAGAAAGGTCCACTGTTTCTTGGTATCGGCCATCTGAACCAGTGGTCTAAGGTAAGGTAATGATCAGTCTTGTTGACACCCCCCCCCCCCCCCCCCCCCCCCGCTTATACACTACTCAACCAGTAGTCGCGGTCTCGATCGTTCTCGGTCCCGTTTTTTTAAATTACACCCCCCCCCCCCCCCCCCTAAACATCTTGTCTACATGCCTACAAATTGTTTTGTTAGTAATCTAATTTTAATCACTCTTTCGTGAAACGAATTCAGCACTAACTGGTTAGTTAATTGTCTTTTTGTACTAATAGTGCAAGCGCATGTAGACAATAGCGTTGACGCACACACAATTCTAAAGGAATTTTTGTATACATCATTGAATTATTTAATTATCAAATTTGTTTTGCTACCACGTCAACTTTGCCATCTTTTTAGTACAAATGCACTGGCACTGGCCTTGGTGTTACATCATAGTTACACGCATCACATCAAAAGTGCAATCTTTCAACTTTGCCATAATGTTAGCGCTGTTAAAACACAAACTCACGATTGAGTGTTAAGAAATCAGAGCAAGGGTTGATATTGACAAGGGGGTAAACGAATATTGGAAGAAATCGTATCACGTCCCCAAGCCTTGCCGCCAAGCAACGACTTCGCTGGTTTAACACAATTCTTACAGCACAGCCACGAACAGTTTGCCCCGAGGTATACATTTAGATTATGTCTGTTCCGATGGGGTGGTAGTATAAAGCCAGATCTATAAAAGAAAACCCCATGTATATAGAGTCGGTTATTTGTGACTAACAAATTAAGATCGGTCTAGGTTTATCCTCTCAAATTTATCTTGTGAATATTTTCTAAAGTTATTTATTGCACGATGTTGTTGTTTTGCCCCTTATTTTGAATCGGATCAGCTTATACATTTTTGTTAAGGATATCAGGTTTGTTTTAGTCTGAAGACTTCCCTCATCATAACGTTACCAATTTACCATGACGACTAAGGCAACTAACGTTATGAAGAGTCTGAAATTTCAATCGATTTTTTAGTAAGTCACATTAAAATCGTAAATTTTCTTTTTTTTACAGAATGACCTACTGCTGAAGGAACAGTATAAATCCCTCATCTTCTTTATGGTCTCGACGAGATAAGTAGATGACACCGCGTTACCTTGACGACCAGCACATCCCGTGTTCTCAAGGGCCTAAATGCAATCGACGATTTTTAGATAAATAATATTAAATCTTATAAAATCTTATTTTAATTACAGAATGCCTTACAGCAGCAGGAACAGGATACATTCCTCATCTTCTTGACACGATAAGTTAAGTAGAAGGCATCTCGTTACCATGACGACCAGGGCATCCCGGGCTCTCAAGAGCCTGAAGACCCTGCCAGCGGATGAGATCGGGATCTTGAAGAGCATCAAGGCCTCGGAGATGAGCACGGATATTCGGGTCCAGAACCATGCGGAGAAAGTGGCGCTGAGGAAACAGGTCGACGTCTGGTACCGGGACCAAAACGTGAGTCGATCAATCACTGTGTCTTAATATGTTTGAGTTCAGTTGAGTTGAGTCGAGACGATTTGAGTCGAGTTGAAGTCACTTGTATTGTCACACATGAATTTGACCTTCACTGGTTAAATTGCAATTGGCATAATAAAAGTACAAATCAATCACATTTATAAATAACCTTTAATTCACATCTATAACCATTTTCATATAATACAAATATTACCCTATTCTTTCTGATAAACTATTTCCATATAAATACCAAAATAAATTCATAATGTTCCCTATTTTTTGTCCAACATTATTAAAAACATCACCCATCACTCCCCGCGATAAGTGAAGTCTTTAAAAGTATATATTTGCATTTAACAGTCATTCTATTTTTTATAATACATTTATTCAATAATTTGTCATTGCAAAGCATATCAGTCTCATATTAAGGTTGTCTTGTTCCTTCTTCCTCTCTTCATCATTTGCAACCTCCTCATGTAGATTGAGGTTTTGGGCCACTCAAAATATAAGAAGCTTTGAATTTACTTTCCCCGACTGCATGTTTTGCCGGGCTACATGAGAGAAAAGCGAGTTAATTGATAGCATCCGAAAATCAAACGAGCGTCATTTCTTAGCGGCGACAATCTTTTGATGGAAACAAGTGGACGCCAATCTTTCAGAATTGTGCATCTAATTAAAACAGATCTGATATTAAACCTTGGAGCCCTGTCCTTTAAGCAAATCAAATTACCGTTCACCCTTTAACAAAGTTCCGTTAAGAAATAAACCATTTTCTGTTCACCTTTATTAAACAGCTGCTTTTAAACGATGTTAAACTTTTCGATTCCGCCGAGAAACATTAAGCAACATTTTGTTTGAAGGTTGCGGTCTTGATTCCAAACTTCAAAGGTTAATGTATACTTGTATCTTATGAGAGAAAAAAAAACACAGGCATAGCATGATATTTTCACATTACTGTATAATGCACCTGTTTTAGAAAATATCTTTTATCGAGGTGGGGGTGTAAAGAAAATGGTGTTGTGATTAATGGAGGTTTGTTGAAAGATGACCGATGCTTTCCGATAATTATGTTTAAAGGGGCAATGTGTCCATGGTATCAAGGCATATTGTTTCATATATATACATAGGCGTAGGAAGCGGGGGAGGGGGCTGGCTGCAGCCTCCTTGGAGTTTTAAAAACGGCCATATTCAGGCAAAAATATCACCTCCAATTCGGGCAAACCATGTCTTGTTCGGGGAAACCCATGTCATATTTGGGCAAACTCACTTATATACATTCGGGTAAACTCATGTCATTTTCGAGCAATATAACATAATTTTGGGGCAAAACCATACGAAATACATTATTGTCGGGCATCAAAGAGGCGAGGTCCTCGACGGGTAAGTAAAAGTAAAGTTGACATCAATTTGAATTTTCCTACAAAGGATTGCCGATGCATTATCACCACAAGCAAACTAAATTAAAAGGCAATAGACATCCGTTTCATCTTTTGTACTCATCGTTATTTCAAACAAAAGTTTGATGGATTTATTCGTCATCCCGTCTCATAATGTCATAATCATAATGACTGTTATCATACTCCGAATGATCCTATATATCTAAAACCAAACCGAACAAAATTTGATGGATTGTTTGTTATCCGTCATCATCCTGTCTCATAATCATGTTATCACGACAAATAATAAATAATAATAAATAAAATTTAAAAAAGTGTCCCTGAACGCTTTTCAATATAATCATGGATATCTCCATAACTAATGATGCATTTGAAGAAAAAAAACCCGGTAATGTTCATGCTTCTGTTACCATAAGCCAAGCATCAAGGTACACAAGAAAATCTGAAAGCTCAAATTGATTTTGGCTGAAGTTAACGGGTCACTTTTATGACTTATCCAAGTATTTTATCTTTTTCCCCCTGATTTTCCTGGCGTACAAATACCAAAGAAGATGTCGTGCGGGAGCTCTCGCAAGACCATCAGCACAGCACGTCTTCAGGAATGCTCGTCAAGATAGCGTTCCGGAACGCATTCTAATATTATCATTAGTATCTAATAAGAGATTTCGATTGAATTTGACAAAGTTAATTTATATTCGTGTGTTTGTCCATGCTCTTCTTGGCGTTCCCAGGGCGTTGTGTGGAAGCTCTCGCAAGAGCAGCAACACATCTTTATCGGAATCTCGCCAAGATAACGTTCCGGAACGTTTTTCAACATCATTCTGATAAGTGATTTTGATTGAATTTGACACATTTAATTTCTCTTCGTTTTCGTTTTCGTTTGTTGTATCTTAATCTTTCGAATTGGCGTACCCAGGACGATGTGCGGAAGCTCTTGCAGGAATCTCGTCAAGATAGCGTGCCGGAACGCATTCTAATATAATCATTGCTTTGTATTGAATTTGACAAAGATACATAACTTGTTGTTTGTCTTGATTTTCTTGGCGTTTCCAGGACGCTGTTCGGAAGCTCTCGCAGGGCCAGCAACACATCTTCAAGAATCTCGTTAAGATCGATAATGAGAAGCGACGACTGAAAAGGCAGGCTTATATTCAGGTGAATAGTATAAACTCGTGTATAATTATAATTTATGCAAATTAATTACTAATTTGTATGAATACTATGAATTTGATCAATCAGACATTGCTTATCGTTCAATGGAAATCCGTGAAATCTTTATCAAATTAATAATATACGTATAATGGTTGCATGCTCTGTCTTAATAACCATCCGTGGATTAAACGATTAACCGGCGATTTTCTCATTTACAATTACATTGTCTAAAGAAAGAATGACGAAATACAATATTATCTTGTCAGGTCAACAACTAATAATCGCTCAATGCCAACAAATATTTTCTCATTATGAACACAGAAACAGCGGGCAGTCCAGCAGAAGCTGCGGGAACAGTCGATCAAGGACCGGGAAGGAGCAGCGAGGAGGTTCCTCGAAGGTTCGATCAGGAAGGGGCGGAAGAAGGTCATCCAGCGACAAAAGGTATTGTACGAAAATACACTTGCCTGTATACTCGAAGCGATTGTAAGCCACTGACCTCTACTAAGTAGAGGTCAGTGTTGTAAGCTTATTAAGTCTATTGTATGTATAACATAATATTGTGTTGTTGTTGTTTTGTTTTTTTTTTGCGGGGGGGGGGGGGGGGGAGGAGGGGGTTAGCGTGTACGATGTAAGTGGGCCACTTTAAAAGGTGCCAAAACTACAGTCAAACCCGATGGTGACCTCCTTAGGAAAACAAGTTGCCAATGTATAGACAGGTGTGTACACTGTGTGGTCAGGTGACCCCTATAGACAGGTTCCATAGTATTGCATTTCTCTGCAGGGTTTATTTTTGGTTGTCAATTAGACATGTTTGACTGTATTTGCATAATAATGGTTGATAATTGTTGTGATGACCTGGAAACAGCAAGACAGTGACAACAATGATACACCGATCACCATTACTGTTAATACTTGTAAAAAAAAAATTTTTTTAAACGTTCGCGCATTGTACTACTGTATCGCTGCTGATGTAATCAAAATGCTCATTGATTGTCAACATCAGCATCTTGCAGCCCAATGAATCAAAACAAATTTGTTGTCATTCAAAGTAATCATGATTTTGCTCTTTTCTCTCGTTTATTAGGAGAAGGAGGCATCGGCTCTTGGAGATATAGAGGAGGAGGGAGACGGGGCAATTAATCAACCCGCTCCAGACGATAACCGCATTATACCGGACAGCAATGGAAACGACGTTGGTGATGTAACATTATTTTCCAACGGCAACAACGGCGACAATAATAGCAGCGGCAACAGCAACAATAACATTGGCAACAACGATAACGGCTACAGCTACAAAAACAAAAACAGTCGCGGTGAAACCCAAAGTGCTGCTGGTGACGGAAGCTTAGACGTAATATCGAATCATAATTCGGCAAAGTCCGTTAATAAAACACGTCATAACTCAAAATTGAGCAAAGGTGACAATATTGCTTTGACTGACGTCATCACAGAGTCACGTGATCACAAGCGACCCGTCGCCGATAGAGACTCGGTCGACAGCGGTGTGGAATCGGTGCCGGATGTCACAATCGAATCGCTTCAGAATTCGTCTCATATTATTAGTCTAAAGGATGAGGCGGAAGTAAGGGAAGAAAGCAATGGCCTTCCGGGATCAAAAGACATTAGGCCACTGAAAACATCCCCACCACCGCAAGATACTTTATTAGCGAAAGGTGAAAGAAGGGTGACTTTCGTTGACGATGAGAAGGAGGGGAAGGAAGAAGTGGATGAGGACAGGGGTGTGGCATCGTCATTAAGGTCCGAGCGAAGCACCCCTGCATGGAGGAGGGAAACTACGGAAATAATCGAAGAAAAGACAAACGTAAAACCAGTCCGCATTTCTCATCATCGCGTGACCGTCATCGACGGCGATACGGGTCACGTGGAAGTTCTTCCGAGGGAGAAAACGCGAATCGTCGACGAGACGGCCTTCGTCCGAAGGGAAGTCGGCGGATTGTCTCTAGCAAAATCGAAAAAGATAATCCCTCAAGTTAATCGCGCCCATCTTAGACCAAGCACATCTGACAAACAGCGACAGGGGGTGGACAATCCTGACAACGATGCTGTTTCCATGAATACGCGATCCGATTCAGACCTCAGTCGCATTTCTGCGATCGCGCGCGAAAACGGACCGTTTCAAAATGCTGCGTCGTTAATTAGCACAGACAATAACTCGTTATCGCGGATGAACACAACTGTTAGCAGCACGATCTTGCCGCCAATCAGGGAAGACTCGCTCGTCGATTCTAACGAGAGCGTTTGTAATGAGGCGGGAAAGGATAATGACAATAACGGTTGTCACGTGACTAGCGACCGGCTCGCATCGTCTGCCCAAACAAGAACAGGTGTCGATCAAGCTCCCGCTAAAACGGCATCATCACCGCGGGTGGAGGCTATCGGTGATAGTGTGGATAATAACGGGAGCGCTCTTGGTGATGATTGCAGGCTGCAACCCGACGCTGTTGATATTATTAGTAATGATGACGACAACGACCACGGGGACGACGACGACGAAGAGAACAAGCGGAAATATCGAGACAAGAGTATGAGGGAGAGACGCAAGCTTGAGGATGACATGCACAAATATCACGTGGGGATTGCTAACAGGACTTTCAAACTACCAAAGAGCGAGGTGAGTGAATTGAATTGAAAAGCCTTTTTACGATCCTTCTCAAAACAGCTGGCACACTTTATTTTCGTATTATAATACGGTCAATAAGTTGTAAAATCACTCAAGATTTTGGATAAAATTTTAATTTTATTCCATGGAGTCGGAAACGAGGTGTTAAGCTAATGAAATGTTCATCGTCCATCCCGTTGAAGGATTGAAATGTGATTTTATTATTCTGTAGTCGAAGAAATCAATGAAAAACAATTTCAACATAATTGTAGTGGTAGTGGGCCAGGATTCAGCTATTTGCCGTCCGATATCAGTTGCATGTTTTTAGCAACATTAACACGTATTTGTTTCAGTTGACGATGTAACATAATCGTTAACTTGTTCTTTAACTTCCCTTTGGAACTTAAATTAGCAAACAAAGTTGAGTAAATATGGCTCTATGTCCAATCAAAATATGACCCTTTTTTGTCTGGTAAAACTTTAATCTCTTTCACGAATCTATTCTGATTTCTGAAGAATTAGGCATGACATTTTCTGATGTTTTCCAAAATGTAAGTTTTCTGAAATGGTACAAGGTCTTCATTTAAGTTTTAAAATTAAAGTGAAATAATCAATCAATTTTAGTATAGTTTAACTAATTTCCATAAACAGCTACAAGCGAAAACGTTTTAACAGACATTATTCACTCATAAAACATGATCGTGATGTTTTAAAGAATGAAGGTTTAAAGGTTTAGATAATTACAAACATAATACAGTATACATATGTTAAAGGGTACCACCACCCAAAATAATACTCTTATAAAAAAAAAGTAACATTTTGAAACGTCCATTCAACCAAAAAGTTCAGAAAAAAGGGTTTAAAAAAAATGTATAATTGGAAAAAAGCATCACCATACTACAACATGTGTTCATGGGTCTACATACGAAGACTACCTTTTGTCTAGGAGGAACGCATCGTCCATGATTCTATTGTCTCCAAACGTAATACGCGTGAATAGAATTGGCACACTCGCAAATGTTTTGCGCGTACGGAACCATGAAAATAATAATAATGGTTCCGTAAGTGGTGGTAATTAATTGTATCGTTTATGAATTGCACAACCCTTTGCAAAATGTTGGGCATCTATTTAATATCACACAACGGTACCAAAACATATCATTATGTGTTGTTCATTGCCTAGTGGTCCCCTTTAAATATGCATACTAAAATAATGTAGCAGCAGATCTACAGTAGATATAGACCTACTGTACTATTTGTTCAACTGTCAGTGAATGGCTTTAAAGTGATCTATTAACTTTATATTTTTTCCCAAGAGCAATGTTTGAGACTTCAACCATATACCAATTTCATTGTAAGATTCTTGAAAATGATATGCGAGATTTTCATAGAAAAAAAAAAAAGTTTACCTAGTGAAAACATTGAAAACCAATATCTGATTTGATCACGATCGTTGGCGTGAAGTATCCGAATTCGGATACTATGGACGATTGAGTATCTTACCTCAATCTTAAATATAATTTATCCATGATTATGGAGACATTTGACAAATCAAAACCCATTTCTTTCTTCTATATACCATAAGCCAAACAACAAGTTTGAACGTACAAGAGAAGTGGGAAAGCTCCAAGTAATTTTGGTTGAAATTGAACAAAGTTAATGGATCACTTTAAGAAGCTCTTATATCGGATAGGGAAGAACATACATGTAGAGTAGTGGTATTGTGATAATAATGTAAATAAGTACCCCATCGAGAATGATTTAACAATATCTTTGTAAATTGTGATAAATGTAATAAAATAATTGTTGTAATATGCGTTAAGTCCAATGTGTATCCCATGTCCCCGTCTACACCCGTAAATCTGAGGGCAGTCTGGTGGCGAGCGAGAAGCCGGTCCGACTGGCTGAGGAAGATTTCAAACCGCCCTCCAGAAGACATGAGTACCACATCAAGAATGATTTAACAAGCTTTTGATTAATTTAATAAACTCAGTGTCATAATATCTCTGCTTTAGGTCCCCGTGTATCCCATGTCCCCGTCTACACCCGTAACTCCGAGGGCAGTCTGGTGGCGAGCGAGAAGCCGGTCCGACTGGCTGCGGAAGATGTCTTCAAGCTGCCCTCCAGGAGACGGGAGTACCACATCAAGAAATGATTTAACAAGCTTTTGATTAATTTAATAAACTCAGTGTTATAATATCTCTGCTTTAGGTCCCCCGTGTATCCCATGTCCCCGTCTACACCCGTAACTCCGAGGGCAGTCTGGTGGCGAGCGAGAAGCCGGTCCGACTGGCTGCGGAAGACTTCAAGCTCCCGTCCAAAAGACAAGAGTACCTCATCAAGAATGATTAAACAATGTTTCTGTAAGCTTTTGATTAATGTAATAAACTTAGTGTTATAATATATCTGCTTTAGGTTTCCCGTGTATCCCATGTCCCCGTCTACACCCGTAACTCCGAGGGCAGTCTGGTGGCAAGCGAGAAGCCGGTCCGTCTGGCTGCGGAAGACTTCAAGCTTCCGTCCAGAAGGCAGGAATACCTCATCAAGAAGGCTCTAGAATGGGAGGAGGCGAGAAAGGAGGAGAGGGAGACCAAACTCAAGAAATTCCTCGCGAAAATGAAAGACACAGGTATATGTTCAGCGTATAATGACAAATTATCTTAGACATTATAAAACGATAATTGACTAGATATATTAAGGCTGTAACTTTTATGAACATTTTGTAATATTATGAAAATTCTTCAGGATTTAAAGCACTCATGTGTGAGGACGTGAACATTGAAGTGAGGGGTATATGGAATAGTATAACGAGAGGTGGTTAACATAGATAACTGAAATACTATAAAGAAAGTGATTGGAGAAACAAACTTAAGAGATACTTCATGAACAATTTCACCATCTTTTCATCTATTACCACTTGGCTGGACATAATTTGCACTGGCCATAATACATCACAAGTGATTATCTTGTATCCAAGGATACTCTTCATTCTGATTGGTTGACAAAATACAATACATTCGTTGACTGTCGAGAGACCGTTGATCAACAAATTCGGGCGGTTACATTAAACAACTTAAAACACATTAATAATTACTGCATTGTCTACATAATGCCAAGGTCCCCTTAAAGGGATCTAGCATTTTTTTCAAAATCTACCGAAATCACTTGCATACAGTGGTTTTTCCATGCATGGTAGTTTACCTCGTACTAATGTAATATATATAAGTATGAAACCAGTTTGGTTTTGCAAATTTCTCTTTGTTACTGGAGATCAATCGCAGTGATGATTTCTAACTATGTGTACAAACTATATACAATAAAATAGCAAATATATAGCACTTTGCATTTTCGCTCATATACTCGGCCATATGACATTAATTTGCCATGGAATGTTCACGCATCACTCATGCATGCAGTGGACATAATCATATCACAGACATGCACATAATTTTTACAAACCATTTTTCATTTAGTTTTGCATAATGCAAATTACATTTATATCAATTGGTTACTAGAAATCCCTTTAAAGGGACTTAGTAACATTGTCCAAATCCTCAAAACTTACTTGGAAATCTAGTGGTTCTCTCATACCACGTTCACATGTTCACATTAACAATAAAAACACGGGACAGGTTTTGGTTTTTCAAATTTCTATTTTGTTCATAAGATATTTACGATTGAAGTGTTCAGATGTTAAACTGTCTACGGGATAATTTAAGCCGTGTACAAAGTAAGTGCAATGAGTTAGTAAATATCACTTTCCATTGTTTGCTCATTTCTCGGTCAAAAAACATCCAATTAACGTGAAATGTTCACACATTACTTTGTGGACATATCAGATCACACCAATACACATTTTATTAATCACTCATCACTGTTTGCACTTGTCAACAAAGTAACTAGATCCCTTTAACATGCTAAACAAACAAAGAACGGGTAAACAGCATATACCGTCTGACTGTTAAAGGACCTAAAGAATACAACGTACTTTGGCACTTATTCCATAGTTGATGACTTGCAAAATAGTTCTGCCGAAAAAAAATCCATGAAAATAAACACAGTAGTGATTTAAGACTAATTTTCTGATGCCAAATCTCATTTAGCAGCCAATTTACGCCCCACCCACATTTAGGGTCCAGAATCGGCAGCGTGATTGACACGTGATTGACAATTCATTGGCTTACGTCATGACGCGTCATCTACAGAATTTAGTTCATTAGTCCGTTCTTCAGATGACGTCACATTTTTGCGATTTAAAAGAGGCGTTCCCAGGACAATTATATATTTACTAATTACCCCAAAATTGATTGATTTCATGAGAAATGACTGCCAATTTCTTTTTCTTCAGGAAAAATTACGTATAGAGAGCCGAATTGTGAAAATTAGGCCATCTAGACGCTGTAGTCCCTTTAAATGACTCCCTTCCGACGTGGCGGTATCATTCATTATAGAGCTATACATCATGTTGACAATACAATATATACACCTGTCGTCTGATTATATGTGTAATTTACAAAACAGTGGCGTAGCTATGGGGATACGGGGGGGGGGGGGCGAGGGGAGCACATGTCCCTCACTCCTTCATTTAAACAAGGCGTAACATTCTGAACAAACATAATTACATACAAAGATCCTGCCCCCAATCAGTCGGACCATACTTCGTTAATGTTACAAAAGAGATATATTTTAGGGGAAAAAACACTATTATGTAAAGTGTGCCCCCCCCCCCCCTCGTCCCCGACACCTGCAAACATGAGTCTACTGTTCTATTTATTTTGTTTTCAAGGTTTCTAATTTACATAGATTGCTCTTTAATTAGTCTATTATACAGCGATGTATATTAGCACTTATCATGCTATTAATATTTCACTGTATATAATAGCGTCCTAGGCCTATCCAGGGGGGGGGGGGGGTTCACCCCCCCCCCCCCCCTTTACAAAATTTAAGTGGTCTCGAGACCACTTTTTAGTGATAACCATATCAAGTGGTCTCGGTCTCGGTATCGGCCTCAACATTTTTGACGGATCTCAGTCTCGGCCTTGACAAATATTCACCAACACCCTTTTTACGGACACCCCCCCCCCCCTTCCCTCGAAAATTTTGGTTGACGAAATAACCCCCCCCCCCCCTCCCCTTGAAAAAATCCTGGGTACGCCACTGTATAGCGTTATTGTTTGTCATTTTGAAACTACGTGTTTTCTCAATTAATTCCCTAGAACATATAAAAGGGGGATTCACATTAGTAGGCCTATTTTATCATCGTATCCGACATCTATTTTAATTTGGTAGTACAAACATTAAAACAACCTTTATACTTTATACAGTATAAGGATAATCTTTTCCATTCATGAAAACCCCGCAATTATCAAAGAGTACCTTATAAGCAGTGGCGTAGCGTAGTCGGGCCGATTTAGAGGGGGGGGGGGGGGGGGGGGAGGGGGTTGTAAGAAACCTTTCCTCCTTGGGGTCCCAATTAGGGGAACTAACATTATTTTTCTCCAGTGTATTGTTTCCAGAGCACACAATGTTATGCCATCAAGACCAATCGGGGCATTATAGAATTGAAAGAAAACCGCCGTTCTTTGCTTTGGTGTCCAGAGAAATTAACGTATGGTTGTTTGTCCATTTTGTTTGTTCCCAGAACACACGATTGCCGCCAAGACCGACCGGGCCATAGTTGTGAGCCGCCGGGAGGCGTTCGGCTCGCCCAAGCAGGGCGACATCAGCCACAATTCGCTCAGGTCGACCGTCTTCGGGCGCGCGCTGCAGAACGACAACATGTACGGCAACGGTCCCGTCGATACCAACGACCTCAACAACTGCCGTTACATCCGGACGACTAGCATGGACGACACGGCGAGGGTTGGCGCGCCGGGCGAGGACAATTCGTACGAGGCGCGAAGGCGGAAGCGCGCTCTTGATAAGGTATCCAGCTGGGGCCCGTTGGGGATGCCACATGGAGGGACGTCCAGGTCAAAGAAGGGTTCCACAAGAACTTATGTCTCGATATGAAACTGAACACAAGTATATCATCATTCTGTATCAGACTGTTATTCGCAGGAGTTGCGTATTGATTTAAAACTGGAATACAAACTTGCATTGATCAGAGTACTTGAAGGAGTTACATTTTGATATATTAAGCAGACTATACTCGCAGAATTTATGTCTGGATATATTGTACTGAATGCGTGTTTCAAGTAATATTTGCAGGAATGAATGTCTTGATACCAGATGAATGTCAGCTGACTATACTTGTAGGAGCTATGTCTCGATATAAACTAGATACAAGTATCTATCAGACCACTCGCATGAATAAACGTTTACCAAAACTGAATTTACAGTATCTCTCGGCTAACTACTCGGCTTTACTCGCAGAGGCTATGCCTCGATAGGCCTATAAACTCGATACAAAATAAATATCAAATGGTTGAGATTAGTTTATTCGCATGAATTACGTCTTGATATGAACTGATTACTGAACTATGCAGGTATCGCGACAAGTATGCAGAATAAAAGTGCAAGTATTTATCAGACTGCCAGACGTACTTGCACATTATCAGATTATGCAGGAGATAACTGACCGTCTTCGGTGATATCAAACTGGATGTAATTATGAAGATGAAACATTCTCTTTGCTATACGGAACCAGTATAAACTCCTTTCGACGAGAAAAAACCCCGGAACGCGACAATCAAGACCATAATTATTGCCAAAAATAATAATGTTAAAAACATAAAAGAAAAGCGCAAACAGTGCCCCTATTGCAATCATGACTTGTGCGTGTTCAATCAATCAGACCGACCACGCTATATACGACACTGAAGAAAGCTGTGCAGTTCAAATTATAAAAGGGTATATCAACAGTACAAACGTGATTAATTAACTGGGAGTTATAACGCATCAAAATTATAGATCGTTTCCATTTACTTAACTTACACTGTCAAATCCAAAAGTGGGTTAAGTGTTGACATTCACTCATTTGCGTACAAAGTGGGGATAGGGGGCTACAGCCCCCCCCCCCCCCCCCCCCCACTATACATTCGGTCATAATATATATATTATCGTCATTTGAAGGATAGTACATTTATTCGAGCAAAAGACGTCATCAGCCCCCATAAAAAGCTTGCCCGTATATATACGTACGCACTCGTATACCGTAATTTACTATTTCATGAATCCCTAGTACATATTATACAGGGTGGCCACCCAAAACACGGAACGGGGCACTTCCCAAAATATAGTAACATAATGATTATGTCCATCGGATAGAGTGTCCTTTCCAATGAAAAACGATACCCAGAACCGTAATTTTGGACGAGTAGTTTTTGTTGTAGGTCGTCTTAAGACAGTGAGACCATGTCAGGTTCCCATTTTCCCATTTTTTTTACAAGTCACTGCCTGATAAATCGCACTTCCTGCCCTTCATAGCATCGAGCAACTATGCCCATTCTCTCGGCACACAGCTGAATGCACAGTAACAATGGCGCGCGTATTGCTTATTGTTCGATGCCATGACGGGCAGTTCGTGCGATTTATCAAGCATTGACTTGGTCAAAATTGACAAAAATGGGAACCTGACATGGTGTCACTCACAGCGCCCTAAAACGGAAAACTACACAACCAAAATGGGTGTTCTTGGTATTGTTTTTCATCGGAAAAGACACCCTATCAGATAAGCATAATCATTTCTGTTACTATATTTTTGGAAGTGCCACCGTTCCGGTGTTTTGGGGCCCTCCCTGTATAGCGAACATCTCAGAAGTTCTGTCTCTTGCAAGTGGTAGTCGGAAATAACGAATTAAACACAATTATAGAGGGGTATTCTATTTGAAGGTCAGTAGATCGATCAAGACGCAATCTCAGATTCCGATTTTTCGGTCAAGCCCAAGCTAGCTAGTAGTCTGACATCTGGCGCGAAGTGTGTAAGCTATGGACCCTAAAGTACAGTGTTGGTGTATGTAGGACTTTGAGAAGTCCGTCAATTAAATGTTTATGCTTATATAGTCTATCCAGCATCGAATGATGAGTTTGGGTATGGGGGTGATTGAGGTCAGCTATAGATTATTCGCTGAACATCTCCAAAGTAGGAGAATTTGGTAATTTACGGATTTTAATTGTTCACATGGCACCAGCAAATAAATAAAATATACTTTTATCAGGATAACTAGTAACGCTATATTAAGTATCTAAATTCTAAAACAAATAAATCGAATTTCAGGCTATAATTGTCGGTTGTAACAAGTAATCATGAAGTGCATTGTCATCGTGTTATTGGGGATATTGATGATGGTATGTGAAAAACAAAGAGTGTACCCAAAATTATTCCGATAAAGTTATACGCCACTGGTTTTTATACGTGTAAAGTATGGAAGATAATATTTGTGTATACGTAAGGGTTTATGTTGTGTTGACTTCTGTGAAGAGGTGAGTGAAGAATATATTAACTACGCAAAATTAAATTGAATAAAAATAATCTAATACGAGTGATGTAATTTGGTGTGTGTTTTGTTTCTTGACTTAGTGTATTGCAAATATCCGGGGGGTTTTGTTAGTGAAGTTATAATTATTATGGATCTTATATAGAAATAACTGATTTCCTGAATCGACAAAAATCACTTGATATCCCTGCCGGAAAGAAAACATCATCCACAGTAGTGAACACAGTGTGAGGGCCTACTGTGTTTCACAGTGTGGACCAACAATGTTAAATTTCGAGCAGTTATAGCAGGGTGAAAGCCAACTACATGCACCACGTGGTCACACTGTGAACACACTGAAAATTGCTGAGATACACAGTGTTAGCGCAACTTTTTAGCACACTGTGAATGCAGTAATGTCTTTCACACTGTGGCGATAGTTCCCAAAGTGTGTTTACAGTGTGGTCACTTGTGAGTTGTTTTAAACACTGTGAAAACGATCGAATTTAACATTGTCATCGTGTTGTGATCTTTTCTATGCATGGCTGTTTATAACTATACTAGAAGTAGCCTATATGAAACCAGTTTGATTCCTTTTATTTAATTATATTTATTTATTCAGTCTTTAAAACCACAGGGTAGCCCGATCAGTGCCATAAAGGCCTGCTTTACAAGAGGGCCTTGTATCAGATATAAATTACAACGTTTCTTTCTTTTCTTTCCCTTCTTTTCTTTCTTTTTCTTTCCTCTCTTCTTTTCTTTTATAATGAGATATTTACATTGATAAAGTTTGATTGATTTAAAGAGATAGTTGAGTTTTTGTATAGAGTGCGCTACACAACATTTTTTTTGTGAGATAATGAAAAACCTGAGTGTCCAAATTCGAAAAAGCAAACAATTTTATGACAGAATAAACCTTTATTTGATCCCAAATCGGTACAGAAATGCTGCAATATCCATAAACATAACCATTTGTAATAATTGTGGGGGCCCCACAATTATTCCGATATTTTGAAAACAGCCGTTAATTTTGTTTTTAAAATGCTTCCTCTTTTACAAAATTTACAAAAGAGGTTTTTAAATGGTTGTTGATTATCTCTCTATCTAATCACTATTTCAACAAAACATCACATGCACAATATTTTTATTTAAAATGGTTGAAACCGATGAAACTCTTGAGTTTTAACGGCTCTTTGTGAATGATTAACAGGCCTTTTTACTTAGTCATTAGTAATTTGTTATCCTTTTGACGTGGAGTTATAACTATTAGTTTGTAATGTAATGATGCAGGTTTTGGGTTACTAAATTCACTTGGACCAAAACTGTGCTCTCCTTTACAGAAACTCAACTATCCATTAATTTGAAACAAAAATCCCGGGCAATCATTTCAACTCTGTTAAAGGGATCTAGTAACTTTCAAAAAAGCGATAAAGGGTTAATAAAAAGTGTTTTGTTGTAATCTGATATCAATATCATGGGGACCCCTATTGAAAATCAGATTTCTGCTGAAAGGGCCATCCCACCCATTTGTTGGAATAAATAAAATAAAAATAAAATAAAAATCTCCACTGAGAAATGGTGTAGTAACATTTCACGTATATGGATATTATAGTGGTCGAGTCATGATCGAAAAATAAAGTGATATTGACTCTGTACACAGTTATACTTTCCAGTGGATAATTACAAATACAAACGATAATTTGTAAATCTTTTTACGAAATAGAAATTAGAAAAAAAAAAAACCTGTTTCTAGCGTATGCCTCTGTTATACCGAATACAACAGGCAATGAGCAACTCACTATAATTTATAACTATAGTTCAAAGTAAGATTTATGGATTTGGACAATGTTACTAAGATCTGCTTTCATTTTTGCTCATTACTCGGCACTTATACATTTTGCATCACTCGGTGGAAAATAATATATGAAATAAAGAAATACATATGATATTGTTATCAATCTTTGACGTTTTTGCATAAGCTACATAAAGTTGATAGATCCCTAGAATATCATGATGAGTATAATATTTTGGAGGAATTCAATTTGCCTGTTGGGAAGCTTTGTTTTTTCCTGATGCATGGGTGAAAAGAAGCAATATTTAATGCTGATCAAATATGGACATTACATTCAAAATCATTTGCCGAAGCAAACACAAAACACATGTACCCGTTTTTCAATATTTCTTCATAATTATAGTGAAATTATAATATCTTACAGGCACATTTGATATTTATGATTATA
>JBAMJV010008268.1:0-19673 GCA_037951105.1 Echinarachnius parma
ATGACGTTGCTCTTTACGAGCTTGTAGCTCGCTGGCTTCGGTGGATTGCGGCATTTTGGCGGCATGCTATATTTCATCGGTGCTGCTTTCTTAGTCATTGTAACGAGAGAGATGTAAGAAGACCGGGAAATTGAGGCGAGTCACGGTTCAAAATGTCTGCATGCTACAATAAATTGGTGCTAATTTCTCCTTCTAACTTGACAGAAATGTTTGAAGAGATGCTTCCAAGTCAATTTTCTTGGTACTCAGAAGATAACATTCTTATCTGAACCAACTTGATGATACTAGATTCCATTTAAATTCACAACCTTATGACAAATATTTCCTGGTAGGGAGAGGTGAGAGACAGACTTATCTCTGAAGATATTGCAAAGAATAATGATCAAAAATAAAACTATATTGCATTCGTAATCCAATTTAATGATTGCACAAATTTCTCTTAGAAGACTGTTACGATGAAACGCCTACATCTTGGAGAGTTACGACATTGTCTTGATTCAAATTTTCTTCTCTGAACTTGCTACCAATTTAAATGCATCTGAAAACATGCATGATGTAATGTTATGACAACATCGCTGGTATATTATTCACTGCCAAAACATTCCTTTGACCGACTGTTTACTCTTCCAGTCCAACAGTGAATATTAAACCATGTCTGTATATGAAGTTTCTCTTATTGACTGTTAACTCTTGTAGTCCAATGAAGTTGATCAGAAGTTCATTTCCCTGTATAATGTATGTAACTAACAAATTGTTCCATCAATTGGTATCCAGAAAGAGGGTTGGAAACAAATCACATTGGTGATACATACTAATAACCCCATCATGAGTATCACGACATTCCTATGGACCGGTTGTTACCAAATCCACTGTTGAGTCTCTCCCCGCGTGAGTCACAGTCACAGTAATGATGACGTCCCGTCCCACGGTCCTGCTGCTTCGCTATGAACCCAACCCCCCCCCTCCACCACTCTCATCCCAAAGTCAAATAAAAACACTCCAAATTGCTCAATGAGGTACTCCAGCGAACCAACGGTGTCGGTGTCGGCAATATAAATAACATTCCACTGCATTCGTTCGGATTTGTTTTCTCTTTCTCTCTCTTCCCTTCTCTCCGATGACACTAAGATTAAAGTCCCCAGTGTCACCAAAAGTAACGTTCCCCCTGTGTACCAGTCAGATTTTCTCTCTCTGTCTTCCTCTATTTATCCGTTCTGATGTTAAAGTAACATAATCACAAAGGTTGCATTTCACGTTTTAAAAAAAGTTAATTTATCTCTCTCTGTTTTTCGATCAGTCCAGTATTTATAACCATGATAATAATTCCACTGGTTCAAATCTGACATTAAAGCAACACTGTCAACAAAAACAAAATCAAAATTTCTATCAGATTTTTGTCCTTCTAGAGCTCTTTCAATATTAGGGTAAGCTTGTCACTGAAAACATAATAGTTCACTGACTGGTGTTCAAACTGGTTTTCTCCTTATTTGTTACGGTGCCACCGAAATAGCATTCCACCGTTATTAGATTAAGTCCCCTCCTCTCTTTTATCTCTTCTGATCAGATCTGTCCTGAATACTATTGCTTTGCTTTGCACCGGTAAACTCTATTGCTTTGCTTTGCACCGGTAAACTCAAACAAAGGTATTAATTAACCTTTTCCTTCCTAGATGTTCACATTCCAATTGATTTAATAGCTGGTCCACCGGGTTCCATGTGACAATGGATGAACAACAAATCTGATTGATTGTTTTTTATCGTTGTTCCTCATTCCCCTGTTTCCTCCTCCTTCCACAGAATAATTCCTTTACTTGAACAACAAGAAGAAAGCGATGGTGTGGGGGGGGGGGGGGGGGGGGGGTGCTGCGTTGCACTCTAAACAAAAATGTCTAAATTGCTCTCCCGATGATTGAAGAGACTTCCCAGTAATCCAGCGCAATAACATTTATTTATTCATTCATTTATTTTTCTGTCTGTCATCAATCGATCGACAAGTCCATTTTGTCTTTTTATAGATTCGACATCAAGCGTCCCAGTTTCTACGATTCCTTCGGGAAGACTGCGCACAACAAAGTTTAAATAGAGCGGAAGAAAAAGCCAGAAAATGCATACACATGTAGATGCAGCACACGCACGATGTAAAAGAAAAGGGGATGACAATGAAAATGATAAATGAAGGCACTTTGTCAAGTCGGCTTGCACCTGCGAGCGAGTGACGAAGGGCATATAGCAAATGAATTCTGCCCCCCCCAAATTGACTGCCAAGTCACTCAGGGAAATAAATTGCACCTCTTTCTTCCCTCGCCTAGCTCTTATTACTCGTTTGACGCATCAATTGATATCTTACACCATCCCGCTCTACCTTGTGCACCGTCGGTCGGTCGGTCGGTTACTCGTGATTGCAGAGTTAACCCGCTGCCGGACCCGCAAATCCTCTTATTGCGAAGGGTCGTTGTCTGTTGATCAGTCTCACTAACTATCCCGAAAGTGGTCCGTGGTATCACTACATGTATCTGGTGGCTTGTAATAACTACAGAACAAATCTCTGTGGTAGGTAGCTAGCTCACTAGCAGCTTCAAGCGGCGGGCGGCCAGCTTGCAAAGTGTGTTTTGATCCGTCTTTGGAAGAGTGCATTGATAGTCTTTGATCGCAGACCCCAAGTTGAAATACTTAATTTGTGATGAACAGTGAATGCTGTAGTGTAAGGTCAATGAACTTTTAGGCACAGATAAATTTGCATGGCACACTTCGAGGGCATAGAGACAGGGCTTGTGAAAGGCAGACAAATTATTTTGTTTACAATGTACCTTGTTTATGTCTCCTCATTAATAGTTGTGTATAAAGCTACATACCGTCCAAGTATTTGATACTCCCTTTTCCTTTTTTCTCTCAAACAACATCTTTTTATTTCTACTTACGTCAAAATCTCATTTCCTCATTCTCAAAATTATTATACAGGTAACTTGATCCCATTTTTTTAGAGAAAAATGTATTTTATCTTCTTCAGGCTTCGATTCTCATTTAATTTTGTTAGATGCATGTCCATGGCCCCATCGCAGAGATAGTTACAATCAATTGTAAAGTTGTGATTAATTGCAAGTCAGAACATGTGACTAAATGCGCAAATCTGTTTGGTTCAAATGTGCATATTTTCTGACTCAATTGATGAATGAATTAAATAATTCAGTAATTAATTGCAACATAACAATCGATTTCAACTCTTTCAGCGACGGGACGCATGCCTAACCCCAGGTGAACCATGCTCAGATTCAGACCTCAGCAGGCATTAAAAAGGAGACTATTTTTTTTGAGAACAACAAATTACAAATTTATAGTCTTTCTACAAGAAGAGACAGACAAAAGATGTGAAAGTCTGGCACAAAATGTTGAAAGTTATGACCATTTGACTGAAATTTACCCAAACTTCATCATATAGATATTGGAATATAGGTCATTCCATCCATTTTGGTCACATGGTAGTAAACTTGATAAATTTGTTGACCCCTTTTTCTCATTTTTTGTTTGCTTCTACTCTTGAAAATGACTTTTCCCCAAGAGATTCTTCCCCTTTAATTGGCAAATAGGACATTTTTGAGTCTGCAAGAGCTGTTGAATCAAGAGGGATCCATTTCACCCTTCATGCACTTTTTCCTGTTTACTCTTCTTTTGATCGTCCCAAGAAGTATGTAGACCATACCTTTGCATTGATCAGTAACTTGCTGCTTGGTCTACACTAGTGCCAAGTCATAATGCTTTACTTAATTAATGTTTACACGTTTTGAAAATGTTTAAACGTTTAAATTTTATGAAAATGTTTTTTTTTTCCCGGTGCAGGTGCAGGTGCAGGTGTAGTGGTGCAACCAACTTTATGTATCAGAATTGAAGAATTATCAACAGATTGAAGGTTTTATTTTATTTTTATTTATTTTAAATATATATATTTCAGGCCTCATCAATAACTTTTTGCTGTTCTTGACCATTAGTATTACGGTGAAAAACATTTCTAAATGCTTTAAAACATTATCAAGTAATTAATATAAACGGAATAACTCAGCACTAGTCTACACCCATTTGGTCTACTACTCTACTCCCATAATTCACCTTAGGAGCTTAGGATTAGGACTTGGGATTTTGATTAGTAGGGCTTGGATTAAGGACCAGGTTTAGGTCTTATATTCAGGTTTAGGTCTTATATTCAGGTTTAGGTCTTATATTCAGGTTTAGGAGTTAAGATTAGGGTAAGGGTTAGGATCCGGTTTAGGACTCTAGGAGTCAAGTTTGGAGTTTGTGAAATGAAAGTTTTAAAAATGCATCATGTAGTAGACTAAATGGGTGTAGACGAGGCAAACATAAGCCCTTGTGTCACATTGCTCAGGGGGCATAGTCTTCAATATTTACTCTGGGGCTCAAACATACTATAAATCATGCACAATATGGTATCATGTGAAAAGGTAGGTAGGCAGGTCTACATGGTACATGTAGGGCAATGCAGGACTTATACTTTGTTTTAATTTTAGGGAGCTACTTTTTCAATTTGATGGATATAATCACAAAAATATTTCACATAATACCCTACACTGTATGGTAGTTTTAGGGGCTACCTACTGATTTCAGGGGGCTATTTTGAAAATTAGGGGGCAAAATCACCCTCAGCCCCTGTATATTTCCTAAGTAAGTATTGTACGGCAGTACTGTACACCAACCAAAAAAATACACGGGGGCGACGGGCGATTCGCCCCCGATACCTTTGGAATCGCCCCCGTGAGCCACATCTTTTTGCATGATTGGAAAGCGCCAGAAACGTACCAAACATGGCATAATCGGATAGATCACATCATGATAATCATTTATTAGACCCTTGAGCAGTGAAAACGATGTAATAAAAAAAAGAGCCCCCGTGAGCCCCAAAATAGCCCTCGTGAATAATTTCACGAGGGCGTTTTTCTCCCTCAAAATTTTCAAAATCGCCCTCGTGAAAAAAAAAGTATTTTTTTGGTTGCTGTACACTGACTCCTTCTACACGCCATGACATGGAAGTAAAGAACTAAATCTAGGAGGAATCATTTCTAAAAGTTTGAGCACAATCAGTCAAAAAGTAAGAACACTTATAAATAGTTCTCTATACTGTAGATGTAGTAGATAGCCATTTATCCTATGACTATGAGGGACTTGAATCAGCAATGCATACATTCTGGCAAATTTGAGGCCAATACCAATACGTCATATATACACAACATTTCAATTTGTTTGAATTTTCTCAAAATATCTACTGTATGTATTTCCCCATTGATATGAGCTCATCATTTGTTTTGTAGAATAGTAAAGAATTATAAAATCATGTACTAGACTATAGTATACTACAGGTACCTATATATACGGTGAAAACATGTCCCAAATTCAAATGGCCGTACAGCACATTAAAAGGACTGCTTCTAAGACTACTGAGTCCCTGCTGTTCCGGGCTCACCATAAAAGGAGATGGGGCTGGAATGCGGACTACATGGATATGATGCAGGAGTGAGCAGCCTGGCAGTGAGCCCTTTCACACGTGACAAGAAAACCTCAACTGCATGCAATCGTGGTTAAAAATAAATCACAACTGATTGCTGTATATAAACATGGACCATGTACATTGTTGGCACTGGCAGCCTGGCGATGAGCCCTTTTCAAGGCTTTCACATGGCAAGAAAACCCCAACTGCAAGCGTAATTCAAATTAAATCAATCCGACTTGCTGTGATATGTGGACGAAGCACTTACTGTTGTCATCAAAGTGAACCCTTTCATACTGTTAAAAAACCTCAACTGTACATATTCTTTAAGCTTGAATAAAATCATACATCTGATTTGCTGGAATTTGACTACATGGATATGATGCAGGAGTGAGCAGCTTGGCAATGAGCCCTTTCACACCACAATAAAACCTCAACTGCATGCAATCGTGATTAAATATAAATCGCATCTGATTCGCTGTGTAGTGGAAACATGGACATGATGCAGAAAGGAGGAGCCTGGCAGTTAGCCCTTTCACATGATAAGAGACCCCTAGCTGCAAGCGTGATTAAAATCACATCTGATAGGCTGTAATCCAGACTACAATGAAGAAGTGAGAAGCCTAGCCCCATATTCATGAAACCCTGTTAGCTTAGTTCCTTGCTAAGTGTATTTTTGATGTGCAGTTTATTGAGCAACAAACAGTTTTCCTAGTCCCCGATTAGGGTCAACTGGGTAAGCCTTGGGTACTCACTAAGTTACCCCTAGTTAGCAACTAAAATATATGGCATTTACTTCTGGGCCACGCCATCAATATGAACTTAGCAAGGAACTAAGCTAGCTGGCTCTCATGAATATGGGCCCAGGTTATTAGCCCGTTCACACAAGAAGAAAACCCAAACTGGATCCCTGATTAAAATCACATCTGAAAGGTTGTAATTTGGACTACATGGAAGTACGTTAGTGCAGCTAGTGAGCATCCTGGCAGTGAGACCTTTCACACAACAAGAAAACCCTAACTGCAATCATGATTAAATATAAATCACATCTGATAGGCTGTAATGTGGACTATATGGCCCTGGGGGTGTTTCACAAAGATCCCAAGTCAAACTTAACACTAAGTTGGACTTAAAAAGTATGCAAAATTGTATTAAAGTTAACTTTTACAACCAAATATGAAAGACTTGTACATTTTTTGTTTGGGGGCCACCAGATTTAGGTTTAATTTACGCAATAATATTACTTGCCCAACTGGGCCACCAGAAAAACAGAGCTTTATTTCTAGCATTGGAATTGAGGCTATTAAAAATACATTAAATAGCTACAAGACCTTGGCCTAACCTTTTCCAGCAGACCAATTGCCCTCATTTTAGAATGATTTATGCTAACTGCGACTGCTTTTTTTTCTCACTTTTGATTGACACATATAAATACAATCTGAGCAAGTTCAGAGAGTACTGATCCTAGCTGCATACATGTGTAAAGTACATACATGTATTCAAACTGGAAATGTGCAATGTGCGCAATTTTTTTTGTGTTTATAAATAATTATTCTGGAGCCAAATATCTGAGAGTCTGAGACTCAAATAGAGCTCTCTTTTTTTTTTTTTTACAATCTAATCTGACATGCAATTCTGTTAAATTATAATTTCATTGAAAAGGAGCAAAGAAAATGGGATTCCAACGGGATCATTTACTTTGCTCTTTTTCAATCACACTATATATTTCTGGTCAGTTTCTTTGTATGTTTGAAATGAATTATAATTTCATGTTTTTAAAGGTAACTAGCAGTTTCATTGAAACCTCTGAAACAAAAAAACAATCCCTCCTCATTTTATGGTGCTACCACAAAACTAGTACTGTGTATCTACAATGTACCTCATTGTGGAAACCGATGCATTCATACAAACGGCCAAAAATACATGTACTTTTCCTGGTAAAAAAAATGCATCCACATGGAGGCCTTCCAAGCAAGGCATCACATGCGGTGTCATTGGTGTCATTGATATACCTTTTTGTTGGAAGTCTCAAATACTGTACTTGCATTTTTTTGCTTTTGAAAAATTGCAAGGCTACAAATAGCCTACCATAATGTTAAGAGTTTAGAATCTTTGTGGAGCACCCCCCCCCCCCCCCCCCCCCAGAAGTCATGAGAACATTGAAGGATCAAATTATCCCCATAAAGGATTATTATTTTATGGTAACAGTGACATTTTGTCCATGATGCTACTGTAGCTTGGAATTGCGCCAGTGTAGACCGAGTCATACATGTAGCTGTGGGTATCTGAAACTCTGCCAGAGCAGCGTGAAGGGTGTATTGACAAGCATTTAGGCCCTCTTGTGACAAGATCCTTATAGCCATCATGCATACTGGACAGCGTACAGAAATTACAGGCATGCTCTTAGAATCAAAGCTATTTGAACTTTGTTCTCGTGAAATAGTCATGGAAGCCATCAACTGACAACAAACTAAGATAATAGCAGCGTGAAGGGTGTACAGAGTCAGAGTGAATACAATTTACAAGCATTTAGGCCCTCTTGTGACAAGATCCTTATAGCCATCATGCACACTGCACAGCCTACAGACAGGACAGGGCATGCTCTAATCAAAGCTATTTGAAGCTTTGTTCTTGTGAAATATTCATGGAAGCCATCAACTGACAACAAACTAAGATAATCAGATCTTCATGAAAATCAGTTAATTAATATACAATAATACAAATTTTTTTAAATAATAAATTAGTAAAATTTGTCACTTATGTGATGTTAACGTATTGATTATCTGGTTTGTTAATACATGTAGTTCATACCTTCAAAATTATTTCATGAGATCTACAATGTATTGATAATTCAAGCTCCTTTTAGGTACAGACAAAAATGGTTTAAAAATGAAAAAGAAATCAGAAACCAACCTCAGACATCCCAATGCTCACAATTAAATAATAATCACACACACAAACAAAGTTGATATTTACCTCAAATACATTTTTTTTAAACATGTAGAAGAACAAAGGGTCACACCATCCTACAAGTATGCATGTAAAGTCAAATAAGTCCAAAATCACTCACATTTCTATTTATGGTTATAATTTTGAAATTTTTATATTGAACCAACAAGAATTTTGTCATGGTATTGGTAAAAGAAAATGATTGTTATTTGTTGAATGAAATTATATAATATTTGTTACTCACGCAGACACACATTGATTTGATAGAATTATATAATTTATAAATAAACCAGATTTCATGGAGTTTTGATTATTAACCAATTCAAGATCGGTTAAAACTACGGAATAAAATGAACAATATGAAAAGATCAAGTTGGATCACAAAACTAAAAAAAGCTGTACATTTGTCTCTATGATAGCCAACATTTTTGGAGCCAATTATGATCAATTAGTACTGCAATCAAAATTTCAAAATTGATTATTCTTATTTAGGTAATATGAAAAGTTCAAACGAACCTGGCTTGCGGACGACGACGAAAGCGACTTCGAGAGTCGAGAACTGCTGCTTCTCTTCCTCGGGCTCCTGGGGCTGATGGAGAGCGTCGGGGGAGGTGAGCAGGGTGGAGTCGACGACGGGGACGTCGACCTCAGCAACGGGGAGGCGGGGCTTCCACCGTGGTTCTTGAATGAGAAGCTGCCACCACTCGGCGACCCCGTGGAAGGTATGTGGTCGCCATTGGCAACCAGCTTGAGGTCCTCCCGCAGGCCGCGCTGAGTGTCCGGCTCGCTCAGCCAGCGGAGGAAGAGTTCGTCGACCTTTAGCTTGAGAACGGGACGTAGCGACGACATGGTTTCAATGAAATTCTACGCGTTTTTCAGATAATTAGCCAAGAATGGGAATGTAATTTATGGTCCAATATCGACACACTGATAATAAATGTCACTTTGTAGCGGAACGACCACTTGAAACATGTACTGAACAGTGCGCACACTAAGAAATACTTTCATTCATCAAATATGTTGGAAATCCTGGAAAGTTTATTGACCTCGATATTCAAGACGGATCCAAGGGTTTGACATGGTTGTTGAACAAATGCGAGTGGATGTTAATTGACTGTTTGATGATTGAATGATGCAAGTTCACAGTCTTCACACACTTGGAGTTCTATTTCATTTCGACCAGGCGGGCCATCAGTGGTCGTTGTCAACTACAAATATCAGGCTAATGCTAAATGTCTGTGTCTTGCAGGTAAGATCATCATTTGATTTCCATTTATATACGTTCAGGGTCTACTGTCTACATGTCAAAGACTCCTCCCAAAAAAGTTTGTGTAACCCATTTTTCACACCAAATACATGTATTCAAACTCCACACACGTTAATTTCCTTTTTCACTTTGGAAAAAAGGACTGTCCATCATGATGTACAGATGAAGCAGGGTCCGATGCTTTTTCCAACGCTTAGTCATCTAATATGTTGTAACCTGTACAAAGAATAAAACAAAAACAAAACAAACTAGATGGATCTTCGACTGCGCGCAGTCGAAAATGATGCCTCCGCCATTACGCAATTTATTCATATCAAGCCCAAATCAACATGTACACAGAATTAATTCTGTCAACTAAATTTTGATGGTACTCTGTCTTTTAGATCTTGCCGTATCACAATTATGAGCTATAAGTGACCTTGACCTTTGCCCTCATGACCCCAAAATCTAATGACTACAATTGTTCCCTAAGATACATTCAGGTATCAAGTTGGATTGAAATCTGATATTCAGTTCTTGAGATTTCCAATCTCAAGCTACTTTTACATATAATGAGCCCTGTGACCTTTGACCTCATGACCCCCAAAATCTAATCAGTTCATTGGCTCTCCAAGGAACATACATGTACCAAGTTTGGTCAGAATCTGTCAATCCCTTCTTGAGATAACGCGATCACAAGCTATTTTTGCATATATAATGAGCTCTGTGACCTTTGACCTCATGACCCCAAAATCTAATCAGATCATTGGCCCCCCAAGATACATACATGTACCAAGTTTGGTCAGAATCTGTCAATCCCTTCTTGAGATAACGCGATCACAAGCTATTTTTGCATATATAATGAGCTCTGTGACCTTTGACCTTTGACCTCATGACCCCAAAATCTAATCAGATCATCGGCCCCCCAAGATACATACATGTACCAAGTTTGGTCAGAATCTGTCAATGCCTTCTTGAGATAACGCGATCACGAGCTATTTTTGCATATATAATGAGCTCTGTGACCTTTGACCTCATGACCCCAAAATCTAATCAGATCATCGTCCCCCCAAGATACATACATGTACCAAGTTTGGTCAGAATCTGTCAATCCCTTCTTGAGATAACGCGATCACGAGAACGGGACGTACGGACGTACGTACGTACGTACGTACGGACGGACAACCCGAAAACATAATGCCTCCGGCTACTTCGTTGCGGAGGCATAAAAATCACATTGAAAATAGTCCCCTGTGCTACTTCTTTGAGTGAATGCAAAAGGAAGGAAATATGATAATTTGATAAATTGTTTATTTTGATAAAAAGGAGTATATTTCTGTTGTAATCAATGTTCCAAGAAAAACTAGATGGATCTTTGACTGCGCGCAGTCGAAAATTATGCCACCGCTATCACGCGATTTCAATATCAAGCCCAAATTAATGTGCACTGAATTCATTTTTTTTAATTTTTCATATATTTTGAGTCCTGTGACCTTGACCATATGACCCCAAACTTTGATGGCTACATTGGTTCCCTAAGAAACATTCAGGTACCAAGTTTGATTGAAATCTGACATTCAGTGATTGAAATGTTGCCATTACAAGCCATTTTTGCATATATTGAGTCCTGTGACTTTGACCTTTGACCTCATGACCCCCAAAAAATAATCTGATCATTGCTACCCCGATGTGTACACTCATACCAAGTTTGAAATTGATCCGTCAACCGGTTCTTGAGATATCACGAGAACGAGGCATTTTTGCACATATATTGAGTCCTGTGACCTTGACCTTTGACCTCATGAACCCAAAATCTAACCAGACCATTGCCACCCCAATATGTACACTCATACCAAATTTGAAATTGATCTGTTAACCGGTTCTTGAGATATCGCGAGAACAAGGAATTTTTGCACATATATTGAGTCCTGTGACCTTGACCTTTGAACTCATGAACACCAAAATCTAATCAGATCATTGTCACCCCAATATGTACATTCAAGCCAAGTTTGAAGTTGATCCGTCAACCGGTTCTTGAGATATCGCGAGAACGAAAACGGGACGTACGTACGTACGTACGGACGGACGGACGGACAACCCGAAAACATAATGCCTCCGGCCACTTCGTTGGCGGAGGCATAAAAAGTTACATTGACTAAAAAAAAGCAGATTGAATTATTTGGAAGACAGCAAGTTCTTTTTTTTAAATTCACCAAAAGCAACAACTTAATACACCAGAAGACTAAAAAAGTGAAATCTTGAAAGTGGAATGAGTCACAATAATGTTGGATGTTAACTTAAAACCGCTTAATTCCAAAAGAGCCTTCTGAACTACTCGCAAACGGACCATGCAAAGGCTAAGTTAAAGGCTAAAGCACACATATTTTTCAAAGGTTTTGTTGCAAATTTGCCCTTCTTTACCACTCATCAATGGACTTACAGACTACAGACAGATCTAGTCGATTTCACTTGATGTCCGTTCTTCAGCATTCTCTAGATACCAAGTTGTGCCCATAGCTTGACACACCTCTAAATGCAAAACCCCCAAAATTCAACACACTGGGGCAAAACTATACTTTAGTAGGCTTAGAGAATTTTGGTCGCTAACTTCAACCCTGCTACGCACAGGGCTGATCACAGTTACCCTAACCCTAACCCTAAATTTGGTGGCTATACTTAAGGTCAGATTTAGTGGCTATAGGTCAGATTTAGTGGCTACAGGTCAGATTTAGTGGCTATAGGTCAGATTTAGTGGCTATAACCCAGATTTAGTGGCTATGGTTAGATTTAGTGGCTATATAAGTTAGATTTATTGGGCAGTACGAAAATTGAAGTTAGCGACCAAAATTCTCTAAGCCTACTAAACTAAGTAAGTATAGTTTTGCCCACACGTTGTTTTGCCATCACACGTCCATATCGGCACCCTTTTTTTAAATTTCTGCCAGTTAAAATTTCCTACAGCTTTATAATTATATGAGCGAGAACAAAATCTTGCAGATTTCGATGCGAAGCCGAAGATCAGATTCAGAATTCAATTGTGATTTATATTTCACATTCGGACTCGGAGAAAGCGGCATTTTAGTGCATAGCGTCTCAAACGCAACTTGGCCTTGGGTAATTGTTTTCCTTGGGCCGCGCCGATGGCGATGTGATGTGCAGATGTGTAAATTGTAAACTAAAAGCAAAACTAAAAGTAAAAGTAAAATTAAATACATGTATACGATGTCGATCACATCTACAATGTATTGTAAATGGTCCTGATGGACCATTTACTGCTCCTGATGGACCATTTACTGCTCACAGTGGTAAAAATCTACGGGACACAATTTGAACTACAAACAGAGAGAAAAGAACAGCATATCTAAAGTAAAAAATTGCATACCTAGATTGAAGCTGATTTTATGATTTATTGTACAAAATTTCATTTTCAAAATGATAAGTCATACTTACAAAAATCGTCATATAAGTTCCATTTCTTTCTCTTCCTGCTCGATGTCCCATCGTAAACAAAGAAAGCCCGCCCGCAACATGCGGAGGCCGCTTATTATTGTCCAAAACAAGCCAACTCGCGATCTGCAAGCATGCCCGCCGTATCCGATTTCGGATACGCCGTATCAGAATTCGGATACGCCGTGTCAGAATTCGGATACGGTAACACGTGTGGTGTGGGAAGCTTGCGGGAAATACATGACAGTCATCCAGATAGCAGCAACACTTTCGAGAGGGATCACGACTGAGATTTTCTCAGTCTTTTTATTTTCCGAAACTGCAGATTTTCCATTTTTTTCGACATTTGAAGAATAATTTGGACCATTTTGGTAAGTTCATATAACACTTGTATCATTTTTAGGGCCAGTCATGATTGATTTTGTTGAATTTAAGATAAGAATTTTGTGTGAAATTTTGACAAACTTTTTTTGTACTGTCCCACATTGTTCCCGTATAGCGCAGCATTACAATGTAGTGTTGTGTGATGTCGATGAGCAACTGATGATTTGCAAATTAATATCAATATATAATTAAGTTACATAAATGATATAGAATCTTGACTTTAGTTAACAAAATGCCCTTCATAATGTCATATTAAGTCAGTGAAATAATGTTCTCATTCCTATTAGTCCTTGTTTCTTAAAAGATCATTACCAAAAAAAAGCTTTCAAATTCAATTTCATTCAACAGTCAACACATCATTATATATGCCAACATGAAATAGCACGCATGGGACTAAGGTTGGTTGAAAACGCCCAAACACCACCCCAAAACTATGCCATTTCATTACAAAAATACTGAATGATAAACATCACTGTTTCACTCAAAACTATCATTGAATATTACTTTCATGGAAACATCAGCAATGTAACATAATATTGCACTACAAAGTGGAGAAAAACGAATTTATTACGCTTACCATGAACCCGTTCGTTGATATTTGTATTTGGCAACCGGAAAACAACCGAGGTATGTCAGCCGTGTGATGAATTGTGGGTAGTTTGTCGTCTGCTAGCGCTGCTTCTTGTCTGTCTCACATATTTCAATTTTGAAGATTCTTGAAAACTCTGTAGGCCTACATAATTTTTAAAATTGAAAACATACTAGAACTAGAAATAATTGTTTGAACGTTTGAATGAAATGAATTATCTCATTACATAATCACTATGATGTTTTGCTCTTTTCCTGTTCTCTCGCTTATCTAATCATAACCACATCATTATTAATTTTATGTGTATTATATTTATATTTATTTTTCAAATTCAAATTCAAATTCATTTTATTTCCACAACTTGAATAAAACATACAAATAGAAAGTATACATGGTAAAACAATGCATAGCAATAATACAGCACGTAAAATACATCAAATATAACAAAAGAGCCAATACAAGAACTTCAAGAAGTAAATTCAGAGTGTGGAGGCACTGGAGGGAGGAACAAAGGCCATTGACCTATCTAAAGGGGCTTTTACACCGGGCCCTGCGTAGAGTTGCGTAGTGTTGCGTACCGACTACGCCGAGTGTACGCTGCCCTACGCAACTCTACGCAACTCTATGCTGAGGTACGCAGAGGGCTACGCGAGATGGACGCAAAAAATTAAACATGTTTAATTTTTTTTGCGTAGTGTCTGCGTAGACACTGAACGCAGAAAGTACGCAAGTCTACGCAACACTACGCTACTGTACGCCATGCCAACGCAAGTCTACGCAACACTACGCTACTATACGCCATGCCTACCCAATAGTACACTTCCCTCACTACTAGACCGGGGGCCCAGAGCGTTTATCTAGTTGAAGAGAGACAAAAGGTTTGATGGTCTCATCATGTTAGTATGTGGCCGAGGGTCAATGAAATGAATTGCTGCCGGGTCACATCCTGTACCCTAAGCCTAGGGGGCCCAAAAAGGGGGGTCAAAAAACACATATATCTAGTTGAAGACCGACAAGGACAAAAGTTGGTGGATATCGTTCATTAGGGGGTACCTATTATGAAAACAGCAATGCCAGTAATTTTATCCTGTACGGGGCCCTAGACAGTAGCCCCAAAGTGCCCCACCCACGTGGTGTTATATAGTTGAAAAGAGACATGGCTACTTTCTTTTACAATAGAAGTATTTCACAACAGAGATAACAAAAGCACCAATGACAGCAGCTTTATCCTGTACGGGGGGCCAGACAGTAGCCCTGAAGGGTGAACGGAAATGGACCGGCGGTCAGGTTATAGTCCCACAATGCAATTCAGTGCGGCGCGACCACCGCGGCGCACCAGTACTGCACAACTCTATGTTTTCGTATCGCTCGTTCGCGCGTGCGGGTTTCTTGCCAGCGTCGCCTGTTCGCTGTGTATTTCTCGCAGAATTCGGCTTTAGAAGCGACAAATTGCGCTGTGTCGGGGTTATTTTTTTTTTTCTCCAAATATGGGTATTTATTAATCGATTCATGTATTTTGAAGGTGGAAAACTGTCTACTTTAAGACAAAGAATTCAACATTAGGCAAGTAAAAAGCCATATATTTATATACATATATATTGAGATATACATATCAATGTGTTCATTATGGGGTGTTTTGTATCATCATAACAATGAGAATCAAGGTTTGTGAATGCCAGGCGCTGTGCGTAGGTAGGGGCATGTTTCACTCAAATTTCTTTTTCGTTTAAAAGATATTTACGAATTCAGATGTCAAACTATCCATTGGATCGTCAGAACCGTGTACAAATTAGTGAGTGCATATGAGTTAGTGAATACCACTTTGCATTTTTGCTCATTACTGGACCATATAACATCCATTTAACTTTAAATGTTTACACAACATCCCAGTGGACGGATATGGGAATCTCTTCTTTTAATAATTTCTTATCTGGTACATTTTTTAAAAGGATTTACAAGCTTTGTCTGAAATAACTACCTCGTAAGGTGAACTTACAGGTCCATAATTATGCAAACGAACGTTTGTATGCACCTGAAGAAACTTCAGCTTCAAAAAGGTCACCGTAGAAGTGAAAGGTAGAAAACTGATTAACGTTGTTTTGAATATCAACTCGATAACCTAAACTTACAGCAAAATTTGCAAATGAAGTTTGCTTATATGCAAAAACTTAATGTGAACATCGTAGACATGAAAGTATAGGGTTTCCCGTCCAATTTCGTCAAAATAGCTCTCAAATGGTCATTAATAGCACGCAATTTAGAACGAAATTTAATGAGGATCCGGATCGTGTTTCAATAAGCAAAATAATGTCTTTCAATTTGATTTTTGGACTGTGCGATTGCCAACTTTTATCAAATCGAATTGAACTAACACCACTCAACTTAGAAAAAACGGATGTAGAGCATACGATTTCGTCTACAAAGGTAAAATATAGGCGTTTATACATTCGATTTCGATAAAAAAAAAAAAATAGTACATGTATAGTGCCTATATGATGAAAATAAGCAATGTGTGTAAAATGGAAATAAAATACAAACATGAAACCAGTGTATGAAATAACATTACATTACAGTTACCAGTGATTTGTAGTGTGAACAATAATTAACAGTGTTTATCTGAAAAGAAAAATTAATATAAGTCTCAGAAATACAGACTAAAGAAAAACATAGAAGAAGAAAAACAAACTTGCCTTGGTTGGGGGTGGTGGTTGGGGAGTGATGGAATAATGGAAAATATGGAAGTAAACTGCCCCCCCCCCCCTTCCTGCCCTCATAATGCGTCAGTTCTGATTCTTCTTATTTGAATGCTAGATGTGCTAAAAAGCACGTCTGAAAATGAAATAAAAAACCCAAATCGGTCCGAAATCTATAAGGTCAAGGAAACTGGCACGAATTTGAATGACGGATATGTATCGCCAAATTGTTTGACATTCTGACCAATTTTAATACGTTGTTGTTGCAAACTGAATGCAATTTGACGAAGATGAATGTTCTGGAGTTTAGAATTGAACATTGAAACCAGCAGGTTTACAGAAATGCTCGCTATTTTGACGAAATTGGCCCGGAAAACCTATACAACAATCGACAGGCTTTGATTGGAATATCCGCCGGATAATCTGGACTTACAGGTTGATATGCCAATACTTGTTTGCATAATTATTATGCACCTATGCGTTCACATTATGAAGTAGTTATTTTAGACAAAGTTTGCCAATTTTGTTCATAAATTAATACATTAATTATAATTTTATATAGGTTTTTCCGTCTCATTTCCTATACATTACACGGCCAAATTCGTGTATGCGCATTCAAATTCATGCAATTGCCGCGGATGGGTCACTTTGGTCATTCAAATTCATATTCCGAGCATGCATATTCGTTTATGGGTACTCAAATGTCAAACCGCAGACTTCGAATTCGAAAATGGGCATTCAATTTCACCAATGGACGCTAGTTTCATATTATGTGCATTCAATTTGATACGGCAAGCTGGATCGCGCAGTCGCTTGTTTGTGCATTCAATTTCGTTTATAATGGGTGATCAATTTCCAGAATTGCACATTTGATTTAAATTACACGAACACAATCCACAAATACTTGACTCTCAAATAATTTGACTCTCTTCAACTAGATAAACGCTCTGGGCCCCCGGTCTACATTTAAGTATGCAACCGTATAAACGCGTACAAACACCTACAAACTAACAAACACATTTCATATGATAGTTGTCATATATTGAATCGATCCCAAAATCGATTTTAGTGTTAAGTGATGAATTTGAATGACTATTGACGAAACATAGCACCCATCGCTTACAATATAATGGCGCAAATGTGAAGTTGGCAGCTCTGTTACTCAATATGAATGACTAAAAACGAATTTGAATTACGATATGTCGATCCAAGCGCGGATTAGACGAAATTGACCGGGAAACCCTATATACTAACAGAGATTTTCATAAATACACACACTCACACTTGCAGTCAAACGTTGGGGGGGGGGGGGGGGGGGGGGGGAGTCATATCTCATCCACTCCATTGCAAGATGTCAAGGGTTGACATGTGCAAAAAAGTGATGACTGGTTGATATTGTTGTTATCCGATACGTCCATTTCAAGTTAAATGCATGTTATATGGTCGAGTAATGAGCACAAATACAAAGTGGTATTCACAAACTCATTGCACTCACTTTGCACAAGGTTCTGACGATCCAGTGGATAATTTGACATATCAATTCGTAAATATCTTTTATTAACGAAAGGAACGAAGGGGAAATTAAAACAAAACTGAAATGTGTCCCTCACCTACGCACGGCGCCTGGCATACATGCATTCAAAAACCTTGATTCTCACTGTTAGTGTGATACCAAACTCCCCGTAATGAACAAATTGATACACATAATGGGTTTTTACTTACCTAATTTCACATTCTTTGACTTAAAATAGACAGTTTTCCACCTTCAAAATACATGAATCGATTAATAAATAATAAATAACCCCGCCACAGCGCAATTTGTCGCTTCTAAAGCCAAATTCTGCGAGAAATACACAGCGAACAGGCGACGCTGGCAAGAAACCCGCACGCATTACTCCGCGTACGCGAACGAGCAATACGAAAACATAGAATTGTGTACTGGTGCGCCGCGGTGGTCGCGCCGCACTGAATTGCATTCTGGGACTATAACCTGACCGCCGGTCCTTTTCCGTTCACCCTTCAGGGCTACTGTCTGGCCCCCCGTACAGGATAAAGCTGCTGTCATTGGTGTTTTAGTTATCTCTGTTGTGAAATACTTCTATTGTAAAAGAAATTAGCCATGTCTCTTTTCAACTATATAACACCACGTGGGTGGGGCACTTTGGGGCTACTGTCTAGGGCCCCGTACAGGATAAAATTACTGGCATTGCTGTTTTCATAATAGGTACCCCCTAATGAACGATATCCACCAACTTTTGTCCTTGTCGGTCTTCAACTAGATAAATGTGTTTTTTGACCCCCCTTTTTGGGCCCCCTAGGCTTAGAGTACAGGATGTGACCCGGCAGCAATTCATTTCATTGACCCTTGGCCACATACTAACATGATGAGACCATCAAACCTTTTGTCTCTCTTCAACTAGATAAACGCTCTGGGCCCCCGGTCTATACGCCAGTCCGACGAAACATCTACTCGCGGCTCCTACGAGCGTTAAAGGAGGGGGGTAATCCCGGCTTTGATTCAGGTTTATAGCTTTAAATATGTGCCTTTATTGATATACCACACTCTTTTTTTCAAAGAAATCCTTAAGTTGGGAAAAAAAGGTAAATTTCATGCAACTTTTTTGCTTTATTACGCATCGGCGTTCCATGCTCCTAAAAAAAGTCATTTATAGCAGAGCGGGAATGTGCGCACGTGTCACCCGATTCATGACATCACATGCAGACCGCAACGCGGAGGAATGTGCATTGTTTACATGCAGAGCCTATGACTTGCTTGTAAAACAAACTCGTTTTTGCTTGTAAATTGAGGTTTTACTGAAAATGCTTAAGAATTGCTAAGAAATGAATTGTAGCAGGATGCAGCTACACATCTGAG
>JBAMJV010008269.1:0-42198 GCA_037951105.1 Echinarachnius parma
TAACCCTAAGTCGGCCGGGGGGGGGGGGGCATAATGCCCCCCCCCCCCCGCAATTTTTTTTATTGCTCCAAAACGCGGTAAGATGACGCGCCGCTGCTTGGTGACTTTTTTCTTTTGGGTCTTGCGCATATTTTAAAACAAAAATTTTGAAAATCGGACTGACCGTTACGAAGTCACGTCACCTTTTGTGTATGCATGTCAGCCCGAAAATCGCTCAATTTCGTGATTTGTGTACAAAACATATGGAAATATCAGTTTTGGTACAAGGAGGTATATCATTGGTTATTTGGTATTGTTTACATTGTATATGTTTGTTTTGGGGTTCCAAATAGTTGAATTATAGTTAGAAATAAAATAAACAACAAAAACAATAAAAAACGTAAGTAAAAAAATACATAAGAAATTATAAAAACAATAGAAAACATAAGGAAGAACCTGGCTCTTCCAAAACATGTTGTCGTATTATTATTCCAAATGCTCTAAAGAATATATCTAGTGAAAACCAGAGTTTAATTATGAAGAATATATGATTTATGGGTAAAAATATGAATTTTATGACCTTATTTGCATAAATTACCATAAATATGCAAATTAATGATTTTTTCAAAAAATGTAAATTACCATTGTATTCTATACACTTCACTTATCATGCGTGCAAATTTTCACGGCGATCGGCCGCTCCGCGGCCGAGATCTTAAGGGGGCCATAATGCCCCCCCCCCCCCCCAGGCGTAGGAAGACCTCAAATAGCCCGGCCCTTTTAGGGTTAAAGGGTATTTAAAAAAAATCTTTTTATAGGTCTCAATAGCGAGGAGATGGGATTTTATCCTGTACTATAGAGCCATTGATGGGGTCTCACTATATAGCTCACTATTGGCGTATTGGTGTAGGGGGGGGGGGGGGGCTTGGGGGACGCTTGCCCCCCAAATAAAATTAAATCATGGCTTATTTATAATTCGACTATACATTAATTTTAAAAGGGGTATTTCTCGAGACATGATAAATCAGAGTCTATTTCACGTCAAGTAAATTTTCCTTCCTAGGTATGCACCAGATTGCACAGTTTTAAGTCCCAAAATGCAAAAGCTCACTATCGTGGGAGGGGGACACCCCCTCCCCCCGCGCAGTCGCTTCGCTCCCTCGCAAAGTCCCAGACTCACCGCTTGCTCAAAGTTAGTTCAGACTGTGAACGTTTTATACTGCGCGGAGCCCACTAAATGCATCCATTCCACTATCGCTGCATGCCAACTAAACGATCAATTTGAGGAATTGTATTGCCCAACACATTTCGAAAATTGAGTTCCCGCAACCGAAATGAAGCTTACAATAGGAATTAATCATACTTGTGATGAGAAACTATTTGCACGTGAAGCGCATGGCAAAACCAAGATGTGCAGTCTTCTCAAAGAAAGAAGGTAGATTTTTGGTTTCACCCCCTGTTCGTCATTATAATCCGTCGTTTTTTCTTCATTTTCAAAATTATTGGGGGGGGGGGGGGGGAATATGTTTCCCCCCCCCCCATATTTTCATTGGGGGCGACTGCACCCCCTCCCCCCCCCTGCCCCGCCCGGATCGACGCCTCTAGGCCTAGCACCACTCCGTAATGCATAGCTCAGTCCCCCAGCGCACGCACCGAACTTCAAACCACTTTCGCATACAAACATTTAGGGATGGTCATACCTTCCTCATTTTTTAAAACCAATATTGCAGTAATTTCCACTGACTTCCTATAATAACTATTATAATGATAATTTGAATGTTTAAAATAAAGCAATTGATATTAATCATTTGCAATAATTTGTTTTATTGAATGCATTTCTGTATCATGTGTATACTTTGTATTTTGAGATTATGCTGAATGAAAAAAGGGTCAATTTCAATAAAAAAATAAATTAATAAAATCAAAACGCATTAAGGACACCTTATCTGAGTTGAGTTGAGTTGAGTTTGATGTTTTATTATCCAAATAAAAAGTACAATATAACAATTAAAAGGATAAATGGGACCAGAAAATAGCATTAAATGCTAATCGTGTCTAGTACCATTAACACACATAAGTAGCATGAGAATATGAGAATATAATGAATAATAACTGTTGAATACATACTTAAGCTACAAGCTATTCTACATCTAGGCTAAAATATGTTCTGTGATTGAATACAAAGCTTTGGTATTTTACGCTAAATAAAAAGATAAACGATTATATGACATAATATTTACAAAAAGGCAAGATCCTCGGTTAAAAGTTCAAAACAATTATTCTATTAACATTTGTGATATTAGAGTTCTACGAAAGCGAGACACTGATGCTTTCTCCCGTACAGATAAGGGTAAACCATCCTAAAAGCATGTGCCTCTGAATGTCACTGAAAATTTACCCTGCGTAGTCCTTACCTATAGGCACACTCAACTTCTTACTTTCCCTTTGTCTTGTCTCATATCGGTGCTCTATAAAACAGCAATACTGAATTAGGGACTGCGGTAATTTATCATTCAATGATTGATACATAAAAACACAAATAGATAGTTTATGGAGTTGATACACATTCAATAATTTTAACTCCTGAAATATCGGTTTCGAATGGACTAAATGTTATGACTCTCAGTGTGTTGTTATGACTCTCAGTGTGTTGTTATGACTCTCAGTGTGTTGTTATGACTCTCATCTGTGTTGTTATTCATCTGTTCACCGGTTATTGTCTTTACTCTGCAGGAATAAAACGTGTCACATCAAATTCGGTTGTAAATCCCTACGAACCGTCACAGTTCACTTGTTCAGTTGCTGGGGACTCGCTACCCACGGCACTAGCAGTCCGATTCTATCGCTACGATCACGGGACGTTCAACGACACGGGAATAACAATCGCTTCGACCTCCATGGTGGGCAATGAACTCTCGGTGGTCTTCGCAGTGGATATCGTTGAGCCTGGTCTCTATGTTTGCTCTTTATATTATCAGCAAGGCCCACTGTTGGAAGTATATTCCACGACATACGGTAAGAGCAATTTGTTATGAAAATACATGTTCGTGAATAGCAAACTTCCGGTAACCAAGAATTAGATGTTCGATACAAGGAAATACGCACCATTCTTCTCGAAATGTCACACACTGTTTTTATGAATTATTGTTTTTTGAAAAACAATACAAAAATAGTCTTCAAATTATTACATAAAATATGTCTCATTTCATGTTAAAATAATTACCCGTTCATGTTTCTGATAAACATGATATATATATAATATTATGCGTGTCATCTTCTTTTCATTTGTCTGGAGCAGTTCTACCAGTATTGCCTCATCCACCCGTGACGTCAGGAATAACCGCTAGTACAATAGACTTGCACTGGAGTGCTTGGAATGCGGATGGGAATGATATAGGCGATCCTCCATTGGTTGGGTACGTCATATACCAATCCATGTTGCTCACTGGAAAGTCAGAAGAGACGACAGTAGGACCAGCAGTGACATCTATCACCCTGAGTGATCTTCAGCCAGACACGGATTACCAGTTCAGTGTTGCTGCAGTGAGAGAGGGAGCCGGGGGGACTGGTCCCAGATCACCAGTGATCAACGTTGCAACACTTTGCGGGAGTAAGTTTTTATAAGCGAATTACTATCTTACGGCCCCCTTACGGCACTAAATATTACTCAACTGCAATCTTTACAAGCATGAGAGTACTGGCACATTTTTTACGGAGGCTGAGGTCTTTTATCCAAATATCACCTTACAAACAACGACAAAAATGACTGTGTCTTATTGGAATTTTGTGGGTGAATTATGTAGGCTTATATACATGAAAAATAATCACATTTGACAATTATAATGTTTAAGACGTTTTTAATATTTTACACTCTAGAAGCAATTGGGGGAAATTGGCAACTCCTAAGATTAATGGTTAAACCTTTTCCAAATTATGAATAGCGACCCATATGGCAAGTTGACCCTTATAAATGGATGGCCATATTTATCTCGACTTAAGTTTAATTTTGAATTCGATTTTGTATTTTGGAAAATAACAAAAGCAACTATTTAATTGCATGCTAATCCTAGGCCCGGGTGGCGCCCCATCTGAAGTTCTGGCAGTTTACCCGATACAGCTCATCTTGACATGGAATGTGAGTATTGCTTCAAATTCACCAGCCTTAATTCTCAAGTGTTTAATGGACAGACACTGATAAATACGAAAAACACAAAAACATGAATTTGAAAAGTATTTGTTTGTTTATCTGGAAATATTTCCCTGTACATGTATACATCGCGCAGTATTAGTTTAATTTGAACAAAAAGTAATGTACATTACACAAGTAATACACAACATAAGGATTCTTACTTTAAAAGAAGAGCGTATCGATGCAAATGTCCTACTTTGGTAATTGCCCTACTTTGGTAATTCAAATCATAAATTTAGATAACTATTTTATTATTATACCAATAAATTATGATGTATCTGTATCTGTGTATTTTTTTTTTTTTTTTTTTTTTGGTATACTTTGGAATCGCTTTCATAAGGCCTTGCCTTTCTTTTGATTCCAAACACTTTACTTTGTAAATTATATTTTCATTGTATGTTTGCTTTTTAAAGTGTTAAATAAAATTTGAATTGAATTGAATTGAAATTATTCCACGCATTTAACTTGTCATATATTTTATTTTTTTAAACAGACATTAAAGGGAAAGTACAGTTCTGGTCACTGAATTTTAATAACTAAAACGTGTGAGGTATCAATACAAACTAATCGTTATTATCAAATGATGCTTGAATGGTATACAAACATATATACACGGGTAAGTAACAAGGCTGTTTTCGCTCATTAAGCAACAGTTGTAACAAGAGGGCGCCCTCCAGACACCGGACAGTTTAATGCGTATTTTAACATTTAAAATATAAATGTGATGCGTGGTAACAATAATTATCCGATAGAGAGATCATCAAGAACAATTCCGAAGCGATTTTGGTAAATTTTAAAAAATGTATACGATCTATAAATATTTTCTAAAATTAATGAATAAATGTTAGGGACCAACAGTATTAAAGTATAGTATTTTCTCGTCATTGTTGGCTTGTTTGCTTCTAGATTGATTTGAATTAAATTAGTTAATTTAATATTCAATGTCCATAATTGGCTCATGATGAATCATGACTTGTGCTGACATCGCGTTACTGATTTTAGTCTGCTATTAATGACCATTTACATTAATTTTTTGCAAAATATTTGCGAGACTGAAGTTTTGTAGAACTTACCCAACATTTCGTAGATAAGAGGGCGTGTTTCTACGAACGTGTGCAAAACGTGATTACGTGTACTAGTATATGACGTACTACGTGATAGATCGTTACAAGCCGTTACAAACGCATCCCTTAACAATTACTTCATGATAAACATCTTCGTTTTACTTTTTGACAGATCGAAAATTGTCGCATAAACTGCATTTCTTTTTTTTGCACAACGAAATTATACTATGATATTAATGTGCTGTTTGTTTATAATTTTCTTTCTCTAATTAACTGCGTCACGTCACAGAACCCTCCCGAATCCGCAGCTGAGTGCAGGAGCGGGTTCACACGCTACAATATATACTACTCATCACCCCATGTCACGTATCCAGAGATACTAATAGATGACGTCACCACATCGTCCTACACACTAATGGACCTTCAACCCAACATGGAGTACACCATATATATGACGTCATCAAACAAGGACGTGGAGAGTGAACACAATGAACCATTCACGACGAAGACTAATGAAGAAGGTAAGACGAGTCTTCAATCTCGTTGAGGAAAGGATACGAGATTAAAAATTTGTTCGATTGTAACTGGTAACATTGTTTATAAATTCAATTGATGACTTATAAGTATGTAGGCCTACATTGGTCATATATGAAGATAGATACTAGTAATTGACTTTGTAAAATCTACTTCTGAGTAGTTTGCAGGTTTTTTTAAAGGTACGAAATGGAATCAAACACATTTAAAACCATTTAGATAAGGACAATGAGATCATGACGCGCAACGCATCTGTTGTGAACAGTTGAACAATGCAAACGATATCAAATGTGGTAATAACCCAGAAGCATTTGCATGCACAGGAATGTACAAATGGCACAATGTTACGCCCGAATATTTTTTGCACTGTGGTCAACGTAAAAAAATCTTTGAATTCTTTCAATTAAATTAAAGGATAGTCACTTTTACATAGATTTTAAATAACACTTACTAACATTATGTGACATAAAAGTCTCTTTAAGACCACATATTTACGAGACACATTTACCCGTAAATCAGACCTCAGAAACCCGATAATAGATTTATTAACTAATGACTTTATCTTTTTGTTGCAGCTTCGAAATTTCCATCCCGGTATATATATGCATTTGTCAACAAAGTGTACCAATACTAATAGTGTATATCTATAGTATTAGGATCGTCTTCATAACAAAAATTGCATCGCTTTAGTTAATGATATTATCTGCTCTTGTTAAGATGCACACACAGGGTGTTTTGTTTATCATGTTCAAATACACAGACACAACCGAGTCATCAGAGATCTCGGTGCACAGTTGCAACCTGACAATTCCATGGGCTTTATTCGGACTCTCGCTCTCCGTCAACATCATCGCTGGAATCGTCTGTGTCATGCAGCACTTTCGTCTTGGATGGTATATCATTTATAATTTTATATCTTTGATTGATATACAATTCCCTTATTATGAAGAACATATCAAAACACTCGAGTTCAAGGGGAAAATATTTAACATAATTATGCCAAGGACCAGTATTTCGAGACCCTAAACATACCAGTACTTAGTGTTGGCGATGAACAGTCATTTCAATAGACTGGTCGAATACAGGCGATATTCAAAGTACAATAAATTAATACAAACCTGAAGGGAATTTATAAATATGAACAAATGTAATTTCACGATAAACGTGTATATGAGACTGCATATACATGATGCTGAAACAACTGTTTTTGTTTTTTTACACCTGACATTTTACATTGAGTCATTAATTTGTCTTTCTATCAGTAATGGCATTTTACTGAAGAATATATCAACCATTTACTTTTTATTTGACTGATTGACTTTATGGTAAAGAAGAGGCAACCCTACTTATATCTGAGTAGAATTATTTGAAGAGGAAATACAGACATTATCGGGAGAAAAGATTGTTTCATGTTTACTGTTGTGGAATATTCGGATACAAATTCATTGACTTCATGTTGAAATTAAGTTGAAAATTCATTTAATAATCAAAGGGATTCGTTCTACTAATCACATATGAAATGAAATTTAAACGAAATAAAATTTATTTACCAAAAATAACATGAATCGCAGAATAATCATAATTGATAGAATATTATAGTTGGTAAAATAGAACCAGCAAAAGCATTGCTAGTCGAGGCCAGTCCTTTCACAATTATCACAAAGATTTCAACACTGTAATTTACGACGTATTTACAATATTTACAAAAGTGATTGTTTAGATATATATTTACATATCTGAGAATATTGGGAAGGGAAAATCACCCTTTCGATAAATACCCTTGCACCTATCCCGTAATTGATTTCTAGTGCTTCGGGTTTGTGTTTGGTTTATAGTGCTTTTAATTTGCACCAACCTTTATTGAAAAGGGTTTCTTTCTGGGAACTACTGCTACCATAGAGCTTTGTAGCTCAGTGGTTGGAGCACCGGTCGTTGCTCATTTTTATCTACAGAATATAGGGCAGAATATACAATCATACATTTTGCCTTCTTTTAAAGTTGGCGAAAAGGCGCAGCAACATCGCGAGAGGGAACGTCATCTGGACATAACAATGAACCAAGCCCAGACAACCCGACACCCCTAGACGAAGGAATAGGAAAGGCGACACATGTCTCTACCGCCCCTCTGACCGATCCCTCGCCTATTTATAGTTGCATGGATGACGGAGCATACGACAATTTTGCAGTAAATGTGTCATCAGAAGAGGCACCTCACATTTACCAGGGTCTTGACCTGCCTCCTATCAAGAAGGAAGGGAATGATGACCTAGAGTATGAAACTCACTTTCGTTGAATATTGAAATTCCCTTTAAAGGGCAATGAAACCCAAGCAAAATGTTGCTTTCATAGTCTTGAAGAGATTAAGAAGAAGAATCTCTGAAAGTTAGAGCATAATCGGGTAAGAAACAAGAAAACTACGGCTGTTTGAAGATGTCCATTTACTCCTCTGGGGAACTCAAATTGGCAACGCACTCTGATAAGTGTGTGGACAACTCCCCATATGTTTTGTACACAAATGTTCCCATTTTTACAGTTTTCTTCATAGTCACATTTTCCATTCTCCCAACTCTTGATATGTTATGTATAAAAGCATTCTACAAAACATATGTTGAACTCGAACGAAGGGTAAACATACATTTTGTGTACAAAATGTATGGGGAGTTGTCCACAACTTTGCCAGAGTTCGTTGCCAATTTGAGTCACTCGAAGAAATGCATGGCTCTTTTCAAAGAGCCATAGTTTTCTTATTTCTTGACCGATTGTGCTCAAATTTTCAGAGACTATTCATTATATTTAGTGTTTTCTAGTGCATACAACAATTTGTCTATTTTTAATTTTTTATTCGTTGGCCTATCAATTCTTAAATGGCAATAAGAGTTATTATGAAACCGCCCGCGTCGTAGCATCTAACAACTATGCCCATTCTCTCGGCACACAGCTGAATGCACACTAACAATGGCGCGCGTATTGCTCGTTGTTTGATGCTATGGCGGGCAGTAAGTGCGATTTATCAGGCACTGACTTGGTAAAAATTGACACAAATGGGAACCTGACATAGTGTCACTCACAGCGCCCTAAAACAAAAACTACACGACCAAAATGACTGTTCTTGGTATCGTCTTCATTGGAAAAACACCCTACTGATGGACATAATAATTTGTAAGCTATATTTTGGAAAGTGGCCCGTTCCGTTTTTGGGGGGTCACCCTGTATATGGAGTGGTTTAAAGGACGAATGTGGGTTAATCTAAAATTACAAAAATAGTGCACAATTTATAAGCAATGCAACTAGGTATAGGCCTATTCCTCTCCATCCCTCCATCTGTCCATCATATTTATGCTGTTTTTTTTTTAATGAATACCTTGTAAATTCCATCTGATACAGGGCCGGCCCTCTTGTAAAGCAGGCCTCTGTGGCACTAGATGGGGCTACCCTGTGTTTCTAAAAGAAAACTTTAAGTTAATAACTAAATTAATTAAAGTGATCCCTGTAAAGTGTCAGATATTGCACAAAATGACATTTGAGACTTCAATCCTATATATCAATATCATTGTAAAATACAATTTAAAGATTTGTGAAAGTTTGAAAGAAAACGAACACTGTTTACCTAGTGAAAAAAACGAATATTGCGTTCATATTTCATCACCGAATACTGATGGCCTGCCGTAGATTTGTCGCAGTAATAATCGTCCGTTTGACGATATCCGCACCCGTGTATACAGACGGTACAGAATTTGCGCGCGCTCGGCTCAACAGTCGGGTACATCGTCTCGTTGCGCTGCCCTGTCTATCGGGATGGTTTCGCACGCGCGCCGGCTGGGCGTGTTCAGCAAATTTACGGCAATTGTACTTTTTACCAAAACCGTTCGGCAACGCTTTTGACCCTAGTATTATCAATGATAATTATATTCATACTAAAGGGACATTTTGAAAAAAATCTAACCCTATTTTATTATTCTCTTACCATAAGCTAAACAACACGGTAGAAGAGAAACGAGGAAGCTCCAATAATTTTTCGAGGAGTTAGACACTTTACAGGGATCACTTTATATCTCGATGTCAATTTCATTCTATCCATTTATTTGTTGGTATTCTTAATTTCTTATAATTTTACATTCATATATACAACCGGATGCAGGTTTTGGTTATTGGGAAGAGACTTGTCAACTATTGGGCTTTATGTTTGTATGTGGTGTTTTTTTATCTTTAGATTCGTGGATAGTGGCAGGTCTTTTTTAATATTCATATTTTGATATCGGTTTAAAAATGATGATACTTGTCTATACGACTATAATGTATGTTTATATATACATATTCTGTTGTATTTTTCACTATGGGTTTGAATATTATTTTATATTAATATTCTTTGTACAAGAATCCGTATTTAAAAAAGAAGAAATAATAAGTTTAACGGTGGATATGTGGGTGTATGGTGTAGGGGACGGAGTTATAATTCTTTATACCATCGAATTGCATTTATTATTTGTGCATACAGAGTGAATGAAATATATGTTGATGTATATATGTTTATGTACGTACAACCATTATTGTATGTTATTGTATAGAGGCACAGGGCTCCTCCGTTGCAGCCGAAGTGATAAGCTGTTTTCGCAACCTCAACGCGGACGGAGAACCCTGCGGTTCGTGTGCAAAATCGAGAATTTCCTATAGTAACAGCAGGCCGACCGTTCTTGGGTTGAAAACTGCGACGGACTTTGGTCAGAATTACATCGGTCATTATGCCACCGCACGATACAAGCTCTATGGTCAACAACTAATCAGCGCGCTTGAAGCGATATGCACGTATGCACGTGTAGTGCGCTGCCAGCTGAAACAGTTTGCGCCCCTCGTGCGCACATAGACAATGCTTATGATGGCGTGTCAACAATACAAGCCAGCCATGCATTGTCTATACGGCTTGGTACGAACAGTCACGTCACGTTCACGTTAACGTCACGTGAACGGTTCTGTACCTTTTGTGAAACAGGTCACCCAAATCTACGAAGTGTAGGGTAAAGTGACCCAACAATTTGTCGTTTTCCATGCCGGTAAAACTCGAAGTGTCGCGTTAACCAAATCGTGACGTGAGCGTTTAATCAAGATTTTTTAAATTGCAAACGCTTGTTACTAAGACTAGACATACACGCACAAAGAGATTTAAAAATGTCGACGAAAATGCCGATACCCCCTTATCAAATCTTTTCAATCATTATGTTTATAATATGTACGTGCATAATTCAGAGTAATCTGAGACGATAATATGCAGTTCTGTCATTTAGGTAATGTACAACCATACCACTTGCATTATTTGTCTTGTTATTGGAGTATTTCTAAAGACGTGTCGTGCGTGGATTTTGGCAAATGTTGATTTCCAGCTGAATTGCTACACGCAGCGGACAATTCAGTTCGCATACTAGTATATCCCCTAATGTAGTAAAAATAAATGTTGTGAAATTTTTGGCTATAATCTTGGAAACAGTTTTTAATTTGGTCTAAATACATTACTGATGAGAAAAAGTGATGTTTCCATTTTTTATTTTTGGTCCCAGGGTGCATTTTGGCGATTTTAAAGATAATTAGCTAATTTGCATATCTGTGAATAAGGTCAGGGGTCATTTTCTATCTAGGAATAGTACAATATTGATAAAAACTAGTATTCTAGGGTATTTTGGGGCAAGGATTCCATTTCCAGTGCTCGTTTGTAAGTGCTGTATGGGAAACACTCTGAAATCCAAGATGGCTCCCCCTAATTTGCATATTTATGAATATTATTGATTTTCAGTGGCTACAGCCCCTAATAAGCAATAATTCTGGATTATTGTTTGTCAGTTATGTTCTAAGTATGTATTTAAGATATCAAAGATGATTTGCCATCGTGGCAACCTCTAGCAATGCATATTATATCCCTCATAAGATCGTTTTGCCATTGTATTTGACAAATGATAGTTTTGGACAACACGCGCAATCCCCGCGCAATCACTTGACCGGGCTGTTAGCAAAAAATTAACACTAAAAGTTCGTTACGCGTTCGTCCCATAGATCATGTGTTTAAGCAAAATGCACACGCGATCAAATTTGTGCAGTGCTCTATGGCGCGCACGTTCTAGTCACGTGATTGCCATTGCTGGTAAAAACTAACACCCTAGGAAGAAGAACGCCAAGACAGCCAATAAGCACATCCGTGGGAGCGTTAGCACGCATTCATTGCGTATGTGCGCAACTGCCAGCGCGTTGGTGCGCACTCGGTTTTGCGTCTTTGTGATTGTATGCGCAAAATAACAATGACTTTAAGCGTATTAGATGCGCCCAGGTTCTGGAGGCTCATCTGGCTTCATTAATGTCGATTGATTTTTATATCAAAATTTACAAGCGATTTTATGAAATATTCAAGAGATTTTCACTTATTTTGCTATAAACTGAACACAATCACTGATATTGATGAGTGATATAAAACAACTAACGAATGTGCTTGATTGTGATAGGCAATCTATTACCTCGGTGGGCTCAAAATGACTATTACCCTCAGCTACGCTTCGGGTAATAATCATTTTGAGCCCACCTCGGTAATAGATTTGACTATCACAAGAAGCCCATTCGTTAGTTGTATATTATTTGCATAATTATGTATTTTACCTAATTTGCATATTCCCCCAAATCGAGTATATTGGGAACCCGGCAAGTAGAAAAGACACGTAATACCACTTTTCCAAGGTTTTGGGAGGCAACAGATCCATTTTTGATACTTATTTACCTGTATCACCATGGCAACCATCTCAAATCCAAGATGGCTGCTCCCAAAATTACACATGTTATGATACACGACTATATTATTTCGGTTATATTAGATTGATATGATAATGTTTTGACTTTTGATTATTGGAATGAGCAACTAGAATACTTGAATCACAATGTAGTTGTTTGCTTACAGTAAACAAATCATACTTTTATAAATTAAATGCCATTAAAGTAGCAAATAGCATTATTTACTTTAAAATGACAAAGGCGGCCATCTTGGATTTATGTGGGTTGCCGAGGTGATACGTCGAAATAAGTATCATAAATGGATTCGTTGCCCCCTAAAACCATGGAAAAGTGGTATTTCTCGTTGATTTCACTTTCTGGGTTCACAAAATACACAAATTTAGAAGATTTCTGGGAATATGCAAATTAGGTGAATAATCAAATTAATCTAATTATAGGCATTGTCAGAGGTTGCCAAGGTGGCAACCAAGCTGAAGTATCTGTAATATACATTAAGAGCATGATTTAATCTATATGACCTGTAATTAATACTTATTAGAGGATGTAGCTACTGTAAATCAATAATATTCATAAATATGCAAATTAGGGGAAGCCATCTTGGATTTTAGGGCGTTGCCCATACGGCACATGAAAATGAGCACTGGAAATGGATTCCTTGCCCCAAATTACCCTGTCATGATTGTTTTGATTACTACTGTACTATTCCTAGATGGAAAATGACCCCTGACCTTATTTCAGAAATATGCAAATTAGCTAATTATCTTTAAAATCGCCAAAATGCACCCTGGGACCAAAAAAAAAAAAATGGAAACATCATTTTTCCTTTTCATTGATGTATTTAGAACACATTTAAAACCATTGCCAAGATTATAGCAAAAAAAATTGCTGCTTTACATAACCTGATAGACTATACGCCTGAAGTTCCCGTGCTCGACGTCTGAGCGTACTGGCCCTCAACGGCGTTGTATGTGCATGCCTGTGAAAGTGAGTGAGTGAGTGAGTGAGTGAGTGAGTTGCAGTGATCAATGAATTTAAAAGTAATAAAACAATGATTTGATTAATAGTGTTTATTTATGGTTATTGAATCGAGTCAATCTATCAATTAATCAGTCAATCATTATAATGAAACAATCACACCAACCAATCAATATTAAATAAATCAATTAATGTATTTGACATTCGAACTAGCTACTTGTAGTCAGTGGCGTACCCAGGATTTTTTTCAAGGGGTGGGTGTAGGGGGGGGGGGGGATATTTCGTCAGACAAATTGAAGTAAGCGGGGGGAGTGTGGGTAGGGGGTGTCCGTAGAAAATGACCGCAGCCGAGGACGAGACCAGGACCGGTCACAAATTTCGAGGCCGAGACCAAGACATTTCTTGAATTACGTAAGGGGGTGGGGATGGGGGTAGGGGGTGTCCATCCCCCTGCCCCCAGGCCTGTGTACGCCTATAATTGGTATTTACAGTATAGGTAGGACGGGTTCGTTCACGATTAAATTTACCGAGAATTAGTCTCTTCTCAACGACAATTTACATTAATTTGTTTTACCTAAGCGCCAATTTACGTCAGCTTTCATGAATTGCATATCTACAAACTGTTGGGTCACGTAACCCAACACTTCGTAGATTTGGGTGACCTGTTTCACAAAAGGTACAGAACCTTCACGTGACGTGACGTGAATGTGACGTGACTGTTCGTACCAAGCCGTCTATACCAGGGGGGTGTCACTGCTGCCAGAGTGCAGCGATTTTTGCTCACCGGAAGAGCCTACAACTGGTTGCATTATGGGCTACTTGGGAACTACAGTTAACCAATCACAGAGTAGTTCAAAGTTCAAACGCGTCGTCACGGGATCGAGGTGAAATGAAATGAAATGAAATGAAATGAAATGAAATGAAATGAAATTTATTAATGAAATGAAATGAAATGAAATTTATTAATATCCTTTCACCCTTAACAAGGGTATTGAGGATAACAATATAAGAAATGTCTCATTGAATAATGTCACATAGTTATATACAATATGTACAAAGTATAATCATATAATATTTACAAAGTATAATGAAAACATCTAATATTTACAAAGTAATGTTCCCTAAAATAAAACAAGTTCATATGCATACGTCACCATGGATCCCATTGTTCTCATAAGCGTGATGAAATCTAGGACAGTGCGCAGGAAAATAGGCGCGATAGTCTACGCACTGCATAGCATGATGATTGGTCAAGTATTTGTAGGTCACTGCGCGATGACGTAGAGAAGTAGGCTACGGGAGCTTCAAAAATCGGTTCACTCCGCCATGTTGCCCATGTACAAAGTCTATGGGACACGTGACTTGCGCGCGTTAAGTGAGCCTTCTAGTTATAAACGGGTTGGTTTGTTTATTCATACTTCTATGGTCTATACATTGCTTGTGACAACGAGTGGTGACGTCATGCAATCTACGAACGTACGTCCACGTTCACCGAATACGTGCCTTCGCAGTTGTTGCGATTGCAAGATCACGTGACAAAATTCTAGTACGGCCGGATCGCCAAACGACCTAGCAGCCGACGCTTTGTGTATAATGTTAATGGACCCTTTACTTCCTGGCATGACAACCCGAAACTAAATGAAGATATTTATTCATGAATATCAACTCTATAACACTGTCATTGCCTAACATATATCGAGAACAACATACATTTTCAGATTATTCAAGAAATACGATTGTTTGTTTAAAATTCAAGGATACAACTCGAGTTTGATTGACAAAAATGACTCTCCTTTCTTCTTGCATGCATGCCTGCCGCGCCGTACAAATTGCACGCAAACGTATGTAATTGGGCCCATTGGTTTCGTGTTTCGTATTTAACTGCAGAACGAAATCAAGAACCCGATCAAACCCACATTTAACTACTAAGTATTAATTTCTGACAAACTTGATATGATTTCCCCCTAGTATGGAATATCTAAAATACATTTCAATGCTTTCCCATACAAAGACAAGTCTTACCCTTCATTTGAGACTGTGTTTGTTGCAGTTTCCCGAGCGAAACATAGCAGATTAGCACGGCCCGGGTGCGGCCCGGGTACATATTACAGTGTACGCACAATGCAGACAGAACTGCATGCAATGCAGTGCGCCGCGAGCCGTGTGATTATAAGTGGCATTCGAGTTTCGATATAATTATGTTCATTAAAATTCAGTTTGTTGCATTACAATGTGACAGAAATGATCGAATTTGTTGGAAATGTTAGACACATGTTGTTCTCTTTGCATAATTAGCACTGAAAGTGTCATGAAATTAATATTCATGAATAAATATCTTCATTTAGTTTCGGGTGTCATGCCAGGATGTGAAGGGTCCATTGACATTATACACAAAGCGTCGGCTGCTAGGTCGTTTGGCGAACTGGCCGTACTAGAATTTTGTCACGTGATCTTGCAATCGCAACAAGTGCGAAGGCACGTATTAGTAAACTGCTTGTAAACAAGAGTTGTTTGAGCGCGGCGGACGTCGCTGAGCGAAAACACCATATTAAGTTACTTCAGGAGATCTTGCAGAGCTAAGTCTCCTTGCACACATAACTTCAAACCGATGTCGCATACGACGTTCATACGTGTATGTCTTGGCGTATACTATGATCACCCAGTAATGCCTAGGTCACAAATGCACCGGGTGCCGCAAGATTTTTCTACCTGCGGTGGATTTTCTACGACTTCGTAAAGTTATGATATTGTACGATGTCTGCGGTATATTTGCGTAGCAGTCACATATTCGCCGGGGGACGTGCGATGTCTTTGGAGTTGAAAGCAAGTGTTAATCGCAAGGTTCACGTGCACACAATCTTAGTGTCCATACGGACGCCTTACGGGACTCGTACCGACATCGCAAGATACTCTTACGATAACTTTGAAATCTTACAACTACCGCACGATTTGAGTGGCCCAACATTCAGTAAAAATCGTACGATGTTCGGAAAATACTACGGTGTCCGTGCCAATTACCATGGTAAATGTCGCTGGTCTATAATTGGGCCCCGTTGCAGAAAGAGATAAAGAGTAAAAACCCCTTGTGACATCTCTCAATCACTGGTCAACTAACCAGGGCTAGTATGCTCCCATGAGAGTTGAGATGGTGCACAAGATAATTATGCGGGTTTGAACTGTACCTGATGACCAAGGGTAATAATGCGCCTCTGAATAGGGCACCTACATGGCGCTCTATAAAAATGCTATAAATAATTATTATTATTAAGTGTTCAGATATGAAATTGTCTACGGGATAATTTCATGCCGTGTGCAAAGTAAGTACAATGAGTTTTTGAATATCACTTTGCATTTTTGCTCATATCTCAGCCAAAAACATCCAATTAACGTAAAATGTTCACACATTACTTTGTGAACTCATTTGATTAATCACTCATCACTTGTTGCACTTGCCAACAGAGTTACTAGATCCCTTTAATGGTATGTTAGATCTTGTGACTAAAAGCGCAAATCTGATTGGTTGAAATGCGCAAATTTTATGACTTACAATTAATTGCAATTTACAATCGATTGTATCTCTTTCTGCAACGGGGCACGGGACTTTTCGTGGCTTCACACTTCAACATGAACATATTATAGGAGCCCATTCCACCAAGGATGTTGAAGTTTGTATCTCAAAGCATGCTCCGGTGAAAGGGAATGCAAGGAAGCGAAGCTTAAATTAGGAACTGGAAATATTCAAATTGTATTGCCTAGGTTGTTTTTTAAAATGAATAATTCACTTAACTTTGTTTTTCTTACACTTGAACAGCTCGTTTAATTTAAGCGCTTTATATTCACATTGAAATAATATACAAATCAGTCAAATTTTGCACATACTCGTATATTGAATTTATTTTCAAAGTAGTCTTGTAAAATATTGAAATTGTCTTTTTCCTCTCTCCATTGTTAATTGTTTGTTAAAATTCATGGTTAATCATATTATTCATTATTGTCAATTATATTGCTGTCAAAGGACCCCATGGGAAATCAGCAATGTATATATAGACGGCGCTGAATGGGCCATCCCTCCGAATCCATTGTATATATTTACTCAATGAATTCTTGTAAGGTTTTTGGTTGTGATTTCGGAAAATAAATACGTAAATAAAATAAATAAATGTCAAGTGATAGTGAATATTCGTGTATATGTCCTGCATTGTTACTAGAATTACTTGACCTGCATGGGCTTAACCTATTGTAAATCCTGTATATATTATAGTTAAGTATAATTATCTTACATGAATTTGGTATCATTGCAAAGCCTGTTTATTCCTCTTTAAATTGGTACCCCATTTGTAATGGTTATAATTATCGAATGTGCATTACACCTAAAATATGCATGGGGCCAAGTCAAGATTGTGATGTTACGAATTGCATTGTTATTGTGTGACCATTCAAAACACACGTAAATATCAAACAAATGAAAAATTCACATTGACAAGAACGTTGTATTTTAAGACATTTCACTTTTGACACGGCTCCATATTCAGGTCTACTGCATATTCCATAGTTACATAATCATTACAAATGAGGCATCGATGTAAAGGGGAATAAACATGCTTGTCAATTATATTCGAGTATAGGATCATTTCATAGCAAAATGGATAGCTCAAACATGGATTGCGAAACTTTTTGTGAGGGGTTTATATAAAGGACTGTCCGCGTTTTGCGCTCTTGCGTATCAATCTTATTTGTATTACAATCATATATTCATATTAAATTTAGTTTCATTTCAGTCTTTAATAAATCCCTGAAAATGCCTATGCTGAGCAAAAATTTGGACTGAAAACTGTTTTCAAAACCGTGCTTTATTGAACTTGTGTTCTGTGTTCATTATGTATGTGAAAATTAATGTTCCTGTATATATAATGGAGTGGTCACACGACACATGCGACGACCTGCAACGACCTGCAACAAGACAATATAACTTATGAAGGGCCGATCATGTTCGAAATAACTAGACGTTACAACAGAATGCAAATATCGCAATAAATTCGGTCTAATTCCCAATTATATATGCCATAAATAGGTTTTGTGTATTACATTTCGGCTAAAATAAACCTTACATGTGATTTATCGTGCTTAATAAGCATTATAAGCCCGGTTTTGGGTTGTTGATCAAACAATACGTGCCTTCGCAGTTCTTTATTATCGCATTGCATGCTGGGAAATTCTAGTACGCTCGGATCGTAGAACTACGTAGCAGCCGCCGTTTTGTGTATAATGTCAATGGACCCTTTACTTACTGGCATGACACCCGAAACTAAATGAAGATATTTATTCATGAATATCAATTTCATGACACTTTCAGTGCTAATTATGCAAAGAGAACAACACCTGTCTAACATTTCCAACAAATTCGATCATTTCTGTCACATTGTAATGCAACAAACAGAATTTTGATGAACATATTTCGAAACTCGAATGCCACTTATAATCACACGGCTCGCGCGACGCACTGCATTGCATGCAATATCAAGCTGCATGCAGTTCAAGCACTGTCTGCATTGTGCGTACATGTAGTGTTTCGCTCGGGAAACTGCAACAAACACAGTCTCAAATGAAGGGTAAGAATTGTCTTTGTATGGAAAAGCATTGAAATGTATTTTAGATATTCCATACTAGGGGGAAATCATATCAAGTTTTGTCTGAAATGAATACTTAGTAGTTAAATTTGGGTTTGATCGGGTTCTTGATTTCGTTCTGCAGTTATACGAAACACGGCAGGCATGCATGCAAGGAGAAAGGAGAGTCATTATTGTCAATCAAACTCGAGTTTTATCCTTGAATTTTAAACAAAAAGTCGTATTCCTTGAATAATTTGGAAATGTATATTGTTCTCGATATATGTTAGGCAATGGCAGTGTCGTAGAGTTGATATTCATGAATAAATATCTTCATTTAGTTTTGGATGTCATGCCAGAAAGTAAAGGGTCCATTGACATTATACACAAAACGGCGGCTGCTACGTAGTGCGGCGATCCGAGCGTACTAGAATTTCCCAGCATGCAATGCGATAATAAAGAACTGCGAAGGCACGTATAGCACGACCGGTCACGTGACATCGTGAATCGTGAATTTTGATTCACGATTCACGATGAGTCGTTATTGCGAATTTTGATTCACGATCTGCAAAGTCGCATATTCTATTGCGAACTTTGTTGCAATATTCACGATCAAATTTGCAAAATCGCACATTTTATCGCGAACTTTTTTTAAATATTCACGACGCAAGATATATAAAGCGTGAAATTTGTCTCAAGATTCACGACGTGAAATATACGATTTCGTGAAATTCGTCTCGTATAGTTGATCGTGAATTATTTTCTCCTTGCTTGAGCGGTATCCGATACGTCCTCGGTTTGAGGGGTTTAATTAGATATGAACAGAGAATGGGACTACTATGGGGAGGGGAGAAAGAGGAGGGCATAACAATGTTTTCTGGATGGCTAGGGGTAGCCAAAGGGTAGCCGGGGGGGGGGGGGGGTGGGGGGATAGGGGTATATAACGGAGTATATATTACCTCCTCGGTTTGAGGGGGTTTAATTAAATATGAAAACAGAATGGGACTGGTATGGGGAGGGGGTAATAATGTTTTCTGAATGGCTAGGGGTAGCCCAAGGGGGGGGGGGGGGGGGGGATAAGGGAATATAAAGAAGTGTATACCTCCAATGTTGGAGGGGGTTTAATTAAATATGAACAAAGAATGTGACTACTATAGGAGGAGAGAAATGGGAAGAGCATATTAATGTTTTCTTGATGGCTAGGGGTAGCCAGGGGTGGGGGGGGGGGGGGGGTGATGCAAAGAATGGGACAACTTTGGGGAGGGGAGAAATAGGGAGAGCATAGTAATGTGTTCGTGATGGCATGGGGTAGCCAAGTGGGTGATGGTTAAGGGGATATAAATAAGTGTATATTTCCTCCTTGGTTTGAGGGGGTTTATAAAGGGGGAGATCATGTTTTATGGATGGCTAGGGGTAGCCAAGGGGGGGGGGGGGGGGGGGTGGGGTGCGGGTTAAAGAGATATAAAATGGGGGAGTATATACTGTATTACCTCTTTAGTTTGAGGGGGTTTAATACAAAATAATATGAACAGAGAATGGGACTACTATTCAATTAAACTCAACCGAAGAGATAAAATATACTCCGTTATATCCCCTTATCCCGCACCCCAGTGGCGGACACAGGGGGGGGGGGGGGGGGGCCCAGGGGGTCCGCCCCCCCCCCCCCGACAGCTATTAAAAATTAAAAAAAATTAAACAAATATTACTAAAGACACTGTCCATAAATCCCTGGTCATCCCTACCCCTATACCTTTGATTATTATTAATTTTCAAGCTCGCTCCGCTCGCAGTCGAATATATAATATTTCATAACCTTAGGCGTTTATATATTAACCCTTAATAACGTCATATCATAAGTCATAAACGAATATACCCATACAATAATATTGAAACAAATGGCAATTTCCGATGTTAAATTGCTAAAATGTTAAAGCTCACTCCGCTCGCATTCGGATATATATAATATTTACAACCTCGGGTGTTTATATAATTTATTACCCTTCAAAACGCCATATCATAAGTCATAAACGAATATACCCATACAATAATATTGAAACAAATGGCAATTTTCCGATGTGAAATTGCAAAAATTTTCAAGCTCGATCCGCTCGCATTCGTATATATATAATATTCTACAACCTCGGGGATTTATATACAGTCAAACCTGTCTATAGCGACCACTCAAGGGACCGGCGAAAAGTGGTCGCTAAAGAGAGGTGGTCGCATTAGACAAGTTGGCGGCCATTTTGAAATATTTGTATTATCTTTTTAAGTGAAATTAAAATGTATTTAATTTATTTACTCTTCATGAGACTTGAGAGAATCAGCTGCACTTATATGTGCTTGTGTAGTTTTATATATAGAATTATGAGGTCAAGATTGTTTGGTCGTAACAGTATTAATGCGCACAGATTATCAATGAAAATAGTAAGAAACACGGGGGAAACGCCACGCCTCGGCGATTAAAATATTTGTCAGATGAAATTCAGTTGTGATGTTGAGTGAAGTGCCTTTGTTAGATGCATTTCTGTAACAGCATCATGTACTGAAGAGCACGTATAATCTTTGTTTATGAGTCTGAAGCATTGGTGTCGGTAATTAAGCGTCTGTCTGAAGTTCATTGTGATTTCAAAAGTATGTTATTGCATGGGCATGATCAGAATTGGAGCCTTGAGCGACCAGAGGCAACCGATTCGATGCCTTGGTCGTTCATTAGCGCCATTTCTTGGACGCTATACACAGGTTTATACGTGCGTCGGGACCCAAATGGGATGGTCGCTTTTCGCGTTAGGCAGGTGGTCGCATTATGCAGGTCATTGTTCAGGGGAGGACAGGAGAGCGGTCGTTATGAGCAGGTGGTCGCTATAGACAGGTGGTCGCATTAGCAGGTTTGACTGTATAACCCTTCAAAACGCAATAACATAACACGAATATACCCATACAATAATATTGAAACAAATGGCAATTTCCGATGTTAAATTGCTAAAATGTTCAAGCTCGCTCCGCTCGCAGTCGAATACATTTCATAACCTTGGGTGTTTATATATTACCTTATTAATAACGTCATATCATAAGTCATAAACGAATATACCCATACAATAATATTTAAACAAATGGCAATTTCCGATGTTAAATTGCTAAAATGTTCAAGCTCGCTCCGCTCGCAGTCGCATATATAATATTTCATAACCTCGGGTGTTTATATATTACCCATTACGTCATATCATAAGTCATAAACGAATATACCCATACAATAATATTGAAACAAATGGCAATTTTCCGATGTGAAATTGCTAAAATGTTAAAGCTCGCTCCGCTCGCATTCGTATATATATAATATTCTACAACCTCGGGTGTTTATATATTACCCTTCAAAACGCAATATCATAACACATAACACGAATATACCTATACAATAATATTGAAACAAATGGCAATTTCCGATGTTAAATTGCTACAATTTTCAAGCTCGCTCCGCTCGCTCGCATTATTCATATTTATGCTAATTACCTTCAAATAATTAAAGACTTTTTTTCTTTCTTATATCCTTTATTCTCTCTCCTTTTAATTCGGATGAATGGTAAAGAAAAGGCAAAGATGGATGCAAAAATACCTAGCAAAGAATGCACCAAATCCCACCATTTTATCATAAAAATTGCAAAAGCTCCACACCGTAAGAGGGGGGACACCCCCCTCCCCCCCTCGATCGCTTCGCTCCCTTGGGTTCGGTCGCTACGCTCCCTCGCGCCGTGGGGGTCATCCATAATTTTGTTGGGGGGGGGGGGGGGCCTCCCCCCCTAGAATTCTGTGTCCGCCACTGCCGCACCCCCCCCCCCCCCCTTTAGCTAACCCTCCCCTATCTCCCCTCCCCATAGTAGTCTCACTCATTTTTCATATTTAAATAAACCCCCTCAAACCGAGGAGGTAATATATACTCCGTTATATCCCCTTAACCCCCCCCCCCCCCCCCACTGGCTACCCCTAGCCATCCAGAAAACATTGTTATGCCCTCCTCCTTCTCCCCTCCCTATAGTATAGTAGTCCCATTCTTTGTTCATATTTGATTAAACCCCCTCAAACCGAGGAGGTAATGGATACCGCTCAAGCAAGTAGAAACAAATTCACGACGAAGTATACGATTTATCGCACATCTCGTCGTGAACTTTGCAACAAAGTTCGCGATAAAGTGTTCGACTTAGCATATCTCATCGTGAATTTTAGAACAAAGTTCGAATAAAACATGCAACTTTGCATATGTCATCGTGAATTTTGCATCGAAGTTCGCAATAAAATATTCGACTTTGCAAATCGTGAATCAAAATTCGCAATAAAATATACGAGTTTGTAAATCGTGAATCAAAGTTCGCAATAAAATATGCGACTCATCGTGAATCGTGAATCAAAGTTCACGATTCACGATGTCCCTCCGGGGCCAAGGCGGATAGTGCCAAACACCGGGTGGTAGGATACATCTTTTGGCACTTGCATGGGTTTTATTCATTATTAAAGTTTAAAAAATAGCTGAAGAGTGTATATTTTTTGTTAGGTGGGGTGCTGTTGCACGATTCACATTAGTTTTCATGGGTTCAGCCGAAAATTAATTGGGGCACATTCTCATGATTGTTTTTGTCAAATTAGCTACGGAAAGTTTCATGAGCAATATAGTTTCTGTTCTTCGGTAAAACAACTAACTCGACATTGTTTTACATAATCAGTACCTATTTGATGTATGATAATATGGCACCTGATTTTCAGAAGATTAGTTATAAAATACCTGCTTGTAAAATAATTTCACACCTATTTTTTATAAAGATTTAATCATCTGATCTTATATGGGAAGCTTTTGTGAAATGCGTGGGACTGAACTCACTTTCAAGAGAAGATTAAAGGGATCTAGTAACTTTGTTGGCAAGTGCAAAAATTGGATGTTTTGGGGCTGAGATATGAGCAAAAATGCAAAGTGAAATTCACTAACTCATTGTAGCCTATACTTACTTTGTACACGGGATGAAATTATCCCGTAGACAATTTCCTATCTGAACACTTCAATCGTAAATATCTTTTGAGCGAAATGGAAATTTGAAAAACCGAAACCTGTCCCGTGCTTTTATTGTTAATATGAATATGAAAAGGTATGAGAGAACCACCAGAGTTCCAATCAAGTTGGACAATACTAAGTCCCTTTAAACTAAGGTAAGGAAATGTTTATAGAAAATCATTTATAATTTTCTTAATATTTCTCCCACGCCCCCATTATAGGGGCCGCATAAGAAATACAAAAATAAATTGTCATTGTCCAACTAGGATCATGCAAGGAAATGCGATTCAGACACGGAAGTACAGAAACAAAAACTGTCTGTACCACTGGCCTGCATTTCCGTGGATTCAGCCCATCGATCTACCGATGATTCAGCCAGAGTGAACGTTTTTGCTGAACCTATTCGACCTATAGTCTGTCTAACAAGCCGATTGTCAATTGAATTATATGTTTTCAATGGAAAATACCGGTAGTGCGAACCACAATCATAATCAAAAACATAATTTATGTATCTACGTTGTTGAACAAAATTAACAGCTTATTAGCTCATTCATAACCGGAAGAATGACAGGACACAATCCGGTACCTGGTAAAAACAAAATATTGTTTATGATTTGTGATGTTTAGGTTACAAGACTACGCGTACGGTAAATCATTGCAACATCGGTCATTGCAACCTATGATTGCAATCGGGAGTGTGTTTCTATGCACGCTCCAACTCAAGTCTGAATCAAGAGAATAATTATACCGGTACCGTAGTCTGCTAGCGAACGAGAACCTGGCCTGGCTGATCATAAACGGGTTCGAAAGTGGAAATCAAGAAGTGCTGCCGCATGCTGTTCCATTTGTCATTCAAAAAGGTAAGAAACAACATATTAGGGTGCTGATGTAGGTGCCTTTTCGTCAAAAATGTGTCCATAAACGCATTTAACTGTTAAATATCGCATTATAAATGTACTGCCCAGTCCCTATTGCGTATATTTGAGTAGCCTAAGGCCTAAGTAGAGGATGGATCGAGCAATCCGATCCCGTGTGATCGTAATTACCTAAATACTAGTCTAGATAAATATTCATTTACTTCATATTCATTATATTTAGATGTCTGCTTAGCATTAATTCGCTTTATAATCAAATGGGAATTTCACCATACTGGGAATTTCACCATACTGGTCTAGAAATTATTTTTAAAATAATGTTTTACATGAATTAGAAAGAGGAAGATGAATGCAAAAAATTGCGAGCGAAAATAAGGGTAGAGGCTGTAGAGCAACACAAAGTTATAACATTTTCACTTTCACATTTGCTGAGAATTTTTAAAGTGCAGTGTGTCGTTCACAATTGCCACCAAAATGTGATGTCATTTGCGAACGAGAGCTGCTGCCATTTTCAATTTTTATTTGAGCAATGAAAATTTTAAGAGCTTGTATAGTTGTTACCTTGTACATGCATATAGGCGTACCTATGGGGGGGGGGGGGGGGTTCAAAATTTACAAAGTTTACCAAATTTAAGTGGTCTCGACCATCATAACCAATGGTCTCGGCCCCCCAAAACCAAGTGGTCTCGGTCTCGGCTTCGAAAAATCTTCACCGACACCCCACCCCCCTCGTAAAATGAGCAGTTTGATTCTTTTGTTCTAGACATGACACTGGCGTTCTGGTGGGGGGGGGGGGGGGGGGGGGGGCTTGGGGCGTTTGCCCCCCCCCCCCCCCCCCCCCCAACAAAAAAAGAAAAAAAGATAACTCAGATTTTAACTCATGTCAAGTCAAATGTCTGTCCTAAGTATGCACCAGATTGCATAATTTCAAGTAAAACATTGCAAAAACACCCTTACCGTTCACGGACGGACACCCTCTACCCACCCTCCCATCACACTCCCCCCTCTCGGTCGCTTCGCTCCCTCGGGAATCGGTCTTGTCTACGACTGGAATACTTTGTTCATGTTGTTGTATCATACAAAATGTGGCTTTTGATGCACTGTTTGAACTGTATATGTCACTATGCGATTATTATTATGGGGGTGCATATTTGTTTTGTTCCGGTCGGTATAGAATCATGACGCACTTACCCACATTATAATATAGTACATGTCTTAAAGTCAGAATTTCTTGCTATGTATATTTATGCATCAGATTGCACAGTTTCAAGTCCAAAAAAACATGGTGGACATGGTGGACTATATACATTGTGTGTGTTTTTCTCTATTAATTATCAACTGAATTAACGGATTTTACATTGCAAAAAGTGGTAACAGCACCATGTAAATAACTACAGACTATCTAAAGAGCAGCCAGGAGCTATTTATTCGACTATTTTCAAGTAGTTTTGGTGAGGATTTGTAGTTAATATATTCAGCTGAACTGAGACTTTTTATCAAATTTGCTTACTTCAGTCCCACATTCCCAATGTTAAGACCGGCTTTAAGAACATTACAATAACTGCTATACTGTGCCTTTGTTGATATTTTAGAAATTGTTTATACCTTGAAAATAAATAAGAGCCCAGGATTTGATGATATTACTGTTGCTGTATTCAAGAAATCAATTTGTTTGATATTACAACCTTTGTGCAATATTTTTAATTTTTCATTGGATTGTATTTCCAGATAAACTCAAAGTTGCCAACATAATTCCACATCTACTAAAGTAAGAAGGGAAGTAAAACTACAATGTCAAACTATAGACCAATTTTATTATTATCTTGCAAAGACTTTTGAGAAAGTTATGTATAATAGACTTATGCAATACCTTGATCGACATGATATTTTGTATGATAAGCAATTTGGCTTTCGAAGTGGTTTTTCAACTAGTATAGCTCTTGTAGAATTTACAAACAAACTTTCAGATGTTTTTTAAAAGAAACAGTTTTTAATTGTAATATTTTTAGATCTTTCAAAAGCTTTCGATTGCATCAATCATGATATCCTTTTGAATAAATTGGAACATTATGGAATTAGAGGTAATATTTTAGATAACCCAATTTACATGCATTAATCATAAATCATCTAACTTACATCATATACGTACAATGCACAACCTCTTTCACACAGTGCTCCTCTTTTTAAGAAAATATATTTTGATTAAAAGTGAGCAAAGAAAAATGGGATTATCTTGGTCAGTTTCCCTATATGTTTGAATTGAAAGTATATTTTAACGGTAATCCAATTTAAATCAGCTGCAAGTGGAAATATGTGTGTATTCATTTTTTAAAGGAACACTTCCACCAGTTTGTAAAGACATTTAAAAACTTAATAGTGCAATTCATCATTATAATACCAGAACACAGGGAAATTTGCACGTACCATTAATATAATTTTTCACGCACAACCCACCCCCATTATGTTTATTGGAACAAAATGCTGGAATGATATACCAGTTGAAATTAGAGAATGCCCAACTTTATTGAATTTTAAGCACAAATATAAACAGTATACGTGTTAAATAGCATGATGCATGTCTTCCTTTCTCTTCTTACTCCCTTTTTTCTTCCCTTTTCTTTCTAGGCCATAATGGGGATTTTCCCTCGATATTAAAGGAGGGGTGTAATCCCGGCTTTGATTCAGGTTCATAGCTTTAAATATGTGCCTTTATTGATATACCACACTCTTTTTTTCAAAGAAATCCTTAAGTTGGGAAAAAAAGGTAAATTTCATGCAACTTTTTTGCTTTATTACGCATCGGCGTTCCATGCTCCTAAAAAAAGTCATTTATAGCAGAGCGGAAATGTGCGCACGTGTCACCCGATTCATGACATCACATGCAGACCGCAACGCGGAGGAATGTGCATTGTTTACATGCAGAGCCTATGACTTGCTTGTAAAACAAACTCGTTTTTGCTTGTAAATTGAGGTTTTACTGAAAATGCTTAAGAATTGCTAAGAAATGAATTGTAGCAGGATGCAGCTACACATCTGAGTGTATATCGTCCATGATATAAACCTGAACAAATGTTTGCAAATATTGAAACAAATGGAAATAATATCTCTGTGTCAACGTGAGTATTGCACTCAGCGTGTACGTCTATGACCGAGCTAAACTGCGATTGCCTGCAGGTGACGTCACAAAGATGACGTCATTTTTTGTTCGCCCGGGACTCAGTTTTTTTACGGGGGTTCCGAAAGTGAATTTACAAGTTGATTTTTTTATTTTACCGGGTTTTCCCACGAGGAAAATATGTTTGTTTTAGTAATCTTCATGAAAATCTACCTTATATACAGTAAAACACAATTTTGAGGCAGTTTTCTTGTCACCATACCTTTAAAGCCTCTGGCTTTTTGGTAATCCCCCACATTCTCATTTATTGTTTGTCTAGTAGAATTCTCTCCTCTTTTTGTTTGTGAACCTAGTTTTTATCTGTGTTTGTTGTTGTAGCTGTAATCTTGAATCAGTTTTATTCATTGTATTTGTTGTTTTTAATGCAAAATTTGGAATAAAATGAAATTAAATGAAACGAAAATGCAAAAAGCTCCCTATCGTGGGAGGGGGGGACACCCCCTCCCCCCCCCCCCCCGCTCCTTCGGCTGTGATGCGGATTTGGTTTTGCCCCCCCCCCCCCCACCCCACCCCCCCCCCCCATAAATTTTTTTTTTTTTTGCTCATTACGCCACTGAGAAATTACATCATTGTATTCACTGTATTTTCCTTGTAAACAATCCTTACTTTATCTGGTTGCAATGAACTTCGATTGAATACATTTTATTTATACAGTAAGCCTAAGTGACTGCTTCTAGTTATTATATTAATACTAGTTTCCTTTTTTTAATGTAAACCATATTTTAGCCCATCTTGCCAATATAGTGATAGTGATATATATACTGTATGTTAGGTGAATTGGTATGTTGATACTTATATTTAGATTTAACCTGATATCCTTCCTACTGTGTATTATAATTTGATTGTAAACAAAAGGAATCTCAGTATACCAACTGCCTTATTTTGAATTTGATTTGTATGTTTTTATGAATCAATAAACTGAATACTTATATTTCGGTAACCTACCTCGTCTGTTAGCTCGCTCTAACTCACCACATTCCGAGAGCCGCATTGACCACTCTTATTCCAGGGAAATGGGAGTTTTAGAGCATGTTGTTTTGATATAATAATAATTACGTTACGATTTATTTAGTCTTTTTACTCTTATTTTATTAGATAAACGTGAATTAACATATACAGGGTGGCCCACAAATAACGGAACGGGGTACTTGCCATACTAAAGACTCATGATGCCCGCCATACTGCATCGAGTAACGATCAACCGTGCGCCATTGTGAGTGTGCGTTCAGCTGTGTATAGAGAAGAAAGGGTACTAGCAATGGTTACAGTCCGTTATTCCGAAGGTTCATTATTCCGAAGGTTCGTTATTCCGAAGGTTCGTAGATCCGAAAATAAAATCGGGTTCGTTATTCCGAAGGTTCGTTATTCCGAAGGTTCGTTATTCCGAAGGTTCGTTATTCCGAAGGTTCGTTGATCCGAAAATAAAATCGGGTTCGTTATTCCGAAGGTTCGTTAGTCCTGAAATGAAATAGGGTTCGTTAATCCGAAAATTAAATACATACGACGTAGAAAAGAATTGAGTTGATTTGATTTTGAGCAGTGTGGACTTGGGAAAGGGGATCAATCTTACTCTAATTGCCGTGGCCGCATGGGGGGTGGGGGAGAAGGGGAGGGGGGCAAAGAGTGGCTTTACAATTCTAGTCAAATTGTATTTTATTTTTCTTTGTAAAACAGTGCAATAAGAATGAGATATATATATTTATATCTTTCTCATGTAAAAAAAACATGAAATAAAAGTAACCAAAATCAATTTGATATAATTATAATTATGTCATAAAGTTAGATTTTGCTGCTTGATATCAGTCCAAAATCACATTTTATTTGTCTGAATTGTATGTATTTCATCATAAATAGCAACTAAGGGCAGGGGGGGGGGGGGGGGGTTGCTATTTTGAATCCCTTTGTGATTTCAATAAAAGCCCAGATACGTACGTTGACATTTTTGTTAAAATCCGAAAATAAATAGAAAAAATAAATTAAAAAAAATCAGTCTTATGTATATGAGATGTACATTATGATTAATTCAGAAAAACATTCATGACTTCGAGCCAAATTTCCCGTGAAAACACTTTTCAAATGTGACAATAATTGCACGGAGGTCTATGGGACGGTTACAGTCCGTTATTCCGAAGGTTCGTTATTCCGAGGGTTCAGTTATTCCGAAGGTTCGTTATTCCGAAGGTTCGTTATTCCGAAGGTTCGTTATTCCGAAGGTTCGTTATTCCGAAGGTTCGTTGATCCGAAAATAAAATCGGGTTCGTTATTCCGAAAATTAAATCGGGCTTGTTATAATACTATAGTTTGTGTTTTGTTTATTTAATTTACAGCCTGTATTAAGCATACCCCTCCCCCTTTTCCTCCCCTGGCCAGACCAATCAAACATTTAAGTTTATTTTATCTCTTTAGGGCAATTCCACGCCAAAGTGGACATTTGACCAAAAAATTTACAAGCATTTTTATGATACAAATTTGGTATCAAATCAAAGCTTAAATTCTATATTTTTGGAATTCAATGAGAAAATTTTAGTTTTACATAATTTTAGTTGTTTTTTTATAATAACTTTATAACCACAATTGAACCCCACAAATTTGACATTTTTGTGAAAAAGTGTTTTGATCCTGTGTTTGTTTTATATTTCCCCAGTTAAGCCTAAAAAACATTATTCTGACTCCTGAGATATGACCATTTCGTAAAATAGTAAATTTGTATGATTTATTTGATTTGTTATGCTTCAATGACTTCTTATTTTCAGCCTATGAAAATGTCCTTCCGTTACCGAAAAATCAATATTTTTAATTTTGTGGCTCACATAATTGTTCGAGAGCAGACCAATCTTCAGTGCAAAGCAAGTTCAAGTAGGCCTTCCCATTGCTAACAATTTTATTACTCATTGTTTCTTCGTTAATTAATAAATAACAAAATAAAATGTCCTTCCGTTACCATACACATGGTAACAGATGGACAAGGTACCTCATATTACATATTATGACAAAATTTATGTTTAAAAATTTGTCTCTCATATATGAAAACCCAAAATAATGAGACAATACCTGCAATGGCCAGCTATCAGTGGCGTAGCGTGGTCAGACTAGTAATTTTCTGTGTTTCTACCAATCAGATTTGTGCATTTAGAACATTTGATCTGGCTCACAATTGATTTTATCTCTTTCTGCATCAGGGCCCTTGTACCATGATGCCATTTGTCTGGATTTCTATTGTATGGGGATTAGTAGGTCTATTTAACTGTGGTGAGCCAGGGTGTGAATAGGCTCTGATCATGACTTTGAATAGGTCATTTTTTTATACAATACACCCCTATAGAATTCTTGGACATGGGTGTAGGTCTAAAATAATTAAATTTTACATGAAATTTGCAAACTAAACACAAGGCTGTAGAAAAAGCACGAAATAACATATCTCCAATTCTTTCATATGTTGTAGAAATTATATCAAGCCAAGATTTAAGCAAAAGAAATTCTCAAAATTATTTGATCCACGAGGTAAAACGGAAGGTCAAAATCTAAGGTCAAAGGTTATCGTATCCAAACTCGCTCATGCATGAACACAAATGGCATAAATGGATTGCACATAACATCCCCAGTCCAATGACACCTTTACAAAATAAATTGACCCAACGGTTAATGGACAATGGCCATTTGAGAAATGGTGCCCACGCCCATTTCTTACAAAACTCCCCCATAAGAATCGACCATAGCGCCAAAACCATTGGGCGGATTGGGCTAAAACTTAAATATTTGCGCTTTTAACGGTTGAAATATCATACATACCAAATATTAGCAAATTTGAAGGGGGCTGCGATGAAAATTTTCAATTTGTTTAAAGGTGATTTGACATGGAATGACCCTACTGTGTCATATCATACATTATAGTCCATTATGTCCTTCCGTTACCGAACATTGGTCCGCTTTGTGTGAAATAACTCAAATATCTGCGGACAAATTTTCATCAAAGAACAAGTAAATTCTTCTTAACCCTTCAGAGAATGAAATGTGTACCCTTAAAATATTTTGTATTATTTAATATCACAGAGTTTTAGTTAAAACTGATTTGATAACAAAACCTTTTCCATTTTAGTGTCCTTCCGTTACCGACCTCATTTTTATGCATATTCAATATTGTGCGGAGATAAAAAAAAAATATGGGACCTTAAAACTGTATGTTTTGGAAGTATTGTTATCAAAATAGACTGTTCTAACAACACAAGTATTTAAAAATGTCTTTCTTAAAGTTGACAATTTGTGTCTGAGTGTCCTTCCGTTAGCATGGATTGACCATGAATAAGAGCCATTGGAGCATGAAATATAGTAAGAAAAAAATAGAAATGTAAATGCTTGTGATGTCCATATGCTATCTATGATACAAACTCATTTTAGACCACAAAAGAGAAGTTTCCTTCTCATAAATGGTCTTTAAATTTCAAAATTAATTTTATTGTACAATTCCAATAGACTTTTCAGAGGTCCTTCCGTTACCGTCCTTCCGTTACCGAACACTGGAGTAATTCATTTCTCATAATTAATATACCAATGTAGATATTTTTCTTAAAAGGTGGTGTTATACTCTGTGAACATAAGGGAATTGACTAGTAGCCAACTTAACATGATAAACCTCGTAACTTCACAGAGATTGGGTCATAACTAAAAAACTTGAAAATCCATGTCCATTTTGGCGTCCTTCCGTTACCGGCCTCATTAGTGTCCATATCTAATTTACATAATGCGGTCAAAATTTTAGAAATAGTGGAAATCAAAGGTGTCCCAACAAGGATCAAAGACATGCCATTTAGAATAAAAAATCAAAAGCAGGATCCTGGAATTATTTGATTGAAGTTCCAAAATTGCGTCTGAATGTCCTTCCGTTACCGTGGAATTGCCCTTTATATAAAATTATAGCATTATAACAAACCCAAATTCATTTTCGGATTAACGAACCCGATTTCATTTTAGGAATAGCGAACCTTCGGAATAACGAACCCTCGGAATAACGGACCTTCGGAATAACGAACCTTCGGAATAACGAACCCGATTTCATTTTAGGAATAGCGAACCTTCGGAATAACGAACCTTCGGAATAACGAACCTTCGGAATAACGAACCTTCGGAATAACGAACCTTCGGAATAACGAACCTTCGGAATAATGCAACAAATGTTCGGATTAACGAACCCTATTTCATTTTCGGATTAACGAACACTCAGGTATAGGAAATTTGCGTGTTCGGAATAACGAACCTTCGGAATAACGAACCTTCGGAATAACGAACCTTCGGAATAACGAACCTTCGGAATAACGAACCTTCGGAATAACGAACCTTCGGAATAATGCAACAAATGTTCGGATTATCGAACCCTATTTCATTTTCGGATTAACGAACACTCAGGTATAGGAAATTTGCGTGTTCGGAATAACGAACCTTCGGAATAACGAACCTTCGGAATAACGAACCGCACCCTATGGGACAACGGGGAATATCGATGTTTTTGGTACAGTGAATGTTCGTCTCAGAAATTGGCGCATGCGTAGTTTGTAACTACGAACTCCCTTATTGCCAAGTAGGCCTACCATGGGCATGGGCACAGATTATAATGTATACGCTCCTTGACTTGCAGGGGTGGTGCATGGGGCTATTTTAAAATGTTAGCCATATATGACAACAGTGACGGTGCATGCAAATGTGTTAGAGTCGAACAAAACACAACATTATTTTGTTCTGTTTTCTTTCGAATATTCACATTTGTATGTACATAAGACATGGATTCACGAATATTCACATTTGCATACTAGTAGGCCTACAATCCATGCATAAGAGTAAGCCTCCGCACTTACTTTTTTTCTCTACTGGCCCGTTTATGGGTAAAATCATCAGGGTTGGCACGATTTAAATCTCCTCGATTTTATTTTTACTGATAAATCACCTCCATAGACTTGTGTGTTGTAGAATGATATTTTGTTATTGTTTTTTTTAATGTAAATACTTAAAATATTTCCAAATAGGTCAATTATGATACATTTGCCCTCCAATAATACTACAAAATCATTCAAGCAGGGCTCAATAATCGACACTAGCACTTGCCCGCCTGCCCGGGGCATTTCGAATTATGAATAGCGACCCTCATTTCTTATTATGAATAGCGACCCTCATTTCTTATTATGAATAGCGACCCTCATTTCTTATTATGAATAGCGACCCTCCTCTCATATTATGAATAGCGACCCTCATTTCGTAGTATGAATAGTGACAGACCCCCATTTCATTTTATGAATAGCTACACTCTTCTTGCATTATGAATTGCGACCCCTTTTCTTAGATTATGAATATCGAACATTATGCCTTCATGAATAGCAATTACCCATTTCTTAGATTATGAATAGCGATCCTTATGCCTTCATTAATAGCAACCCCTTTTGCGTTTTATGAATAGCGGTCCTTCAGTATAGGAGATTAACACATTATGAATAGCGGTCCTTATGAATAGCGAGGTTACCCTTTCTCGTGTACCTCAGTGTATTTGTATTACTAAGAGAAGCATGATAAGGCATTGGTTTTTCAAAAATTCTCTTCCAGTCTACTTATAGAGATATTCATTATCAAAGTGTTCGGATTTAAAAGTCTCATTTAATGGCCACTGTTCCTGTGTGTATTAATTCCATGTCCATTTTTTTCTTCAACAGTTCAAATTGGCAAAGTCTCGAGGGGGGAAATGGGAAAGAGAGAGACACGGACCATACAGCACATGAAACCACTTCCAAGATGCCTAGATTTATTGATCTTGCTTTAGACATAATCAGAGACTAAGTTTTCCCAGTCTCACGATCCCACCCCTGCAAAGTTCGAGCTCACTATGTGTTTCTGGGTGTATACATTCCAATAATGTCCATTCTTTTTATTCTTCAACAGTTTGGCAAATTGGCAAGTTCTCACAAATAAACCAATTTAGGAAAGGAGGAAGATACAGACCATAATGGCAAATGACACCACTTCCAAGATGACACACAGCGTATTTGTGTACGGTACGCTCAAGCAGGGGCAGTGGAATCACGGTGTCATCAGCGACTCGGAGGAAGGGAAGTACACCTTTGTTGGACAGGGTCGCACCGCATCCAAGTACCCGCTGGTCATACAATTTCTTCCTTACTTATTGGACATCGAGGGCGAGGGGCATGTGAGTATAATTCACCCATCAACACTTCCAATGTGCACTTTGTGTGCAGGAATGAGCTCGAAAGGTATAGAAAATTACAAACGACTAATTAAAAAGCCTGTTATCATTCAAAAGGAGCCATTCAAACACAAGAGGGCGCTCTCTAAAAGGGCATTGGTTTCAACCATTTTTCATACAAAATTATGCATGATGTTTTGTAATTAAATTTTGTAATTAAATAGAGAGATCATCAACAACTATTTAAAAACCGCTTTTGAAAATTTTTGAAAAAGTGTAAGCATTTTTAAATTTCTTTTTTTAAATCATCGAATAAATTTGAGGCCCAAATTTATTACGATCGGATATATTTATTGATATTCCAGCCATTTCTGAACCGATTTTGACCAAATAAAGTTTATTCTGCCATTAAAATTGCATGTTCTTTCAAATTCGACACTCAGTTTTTCATTACCTCACAAAGAAATTGTGTTGTGCAGCGCCTTCTCTACCAAAACTGAACTACCCCTTTAAAGACTTTTTAGTATCTATAAACGTGCTGTGATGTCATTATAATAGTTACATAGTTACATACTCGGGAGGGTAATCGTGCTCATTGCTGTATTAATTAATGTTTCCATCTATAGATGTTACAATTTCAGCAAAGTAACTATAGATCCCTTTAATATATTGAATAGGCTCTATAATTTCTATAGAATCTAGTTGGAAAGGTTGCATGGCAAATAATTTTTTTTAATGCAGTTTACCGGAGAAACTATGAGAGATGAAATATCACCATCCAAATGCTACATTAACTTTTATGTAGTCTCCAAAATACCTAATTACTTTTGTATGAATCTGTCTTTGCATACAGAATGTAGTCGGGGAAATTTACGAAGTTGATGATATCCTCTTCGGGGAGCTTGACAAACTGGAAGGATACCCCAACTTCTACGATCGACGGAAGGTTTCTATTCAGCTGGAGAGATTGGCAGACGGAACAACCTCCGAAGCCACAGAGGAGTGTTGGATCTATTTCCTGAAAAACCCCAAGCCGCAAATGAGGGATCTAGAACGGCATGAGAATTACGATCATTACGAATAATGGTCTTATGTGGGTGTTACATTAATCCGTATCCGTCTACTGGAAACTGTTCAGACGATTTGTAAATGGCGGACACTCCCTTTAAAATGGTCTCTGGAAAGGGCCGCCATCAATAGGGCCTTGTGGCTCACTGGTTTAGAGCACCATGCAGTCTATAATTCCAGAGGTGTCGGGTTCAATTCCATGCGAAGTCCAATTTTCTTTGCTCATTTTTAATTTATGTTGTATATTTTCTGGTAAGTTTCCTCTGTCTTTGAATTTAGGTTAGCAGATAATACTGGTTTGTTATGTTTTTAAAATTCAATATGATAATTAATGTGTCAATTTGTACTACATTGTTTGTGTGCGTTCTATATATTGTGTGATTTCCATCAATGTTTACTACTTTAATTTGCCATCTATTGTTACAAGTTAATTTTTTTTTTTTTACTTTAAGAAGTCAAGTTTATGATGTTCAGACAATAGGCCTACAATTCAACTTGCGTGCAATAATTCTAATTTTTAAGATGTAATTCCAATAGTTAAACATTTTAAATTTCAGAGTTTTTCTTGAATCACGTTACACTGGTTATATGTAGGCCTACATGTACTTGTGAAATTGTCAAAAAGAATACTAAGTGTTCATGAAAATATTATGTGCAATGTAATTGGGAAAGCCCCCTTGTCTCGACAAGGTGTACATGTATTAAGTCTATTAAAGGGACTTAGTAACATTGTCCAAATTGTCCAAATCCCTCATACCTTGTTGTATTCGTATATTAGCAATAAAATCATGGGACCGGTTTCGGTTTTTCAAATTTCCCTTTCGTTACAAAGATATGTACGATTGAAGTATTCAGATAAGAAAAACTCAGGTGGAGTTTTGAAACCGTGTGCAAAGTGAGTGCAGTGAGTTAGTGAATATCACTTTGCATTTTTGCTCATTTCTTGGCCATGCAATGTCCATTTGACTTGAAATGTTCACACAATACCCTGTGGACATATGAGATAACAGCAATATACATTGCATCAACCCTTCATCACTTTTTGCACATGTCAACAAAGTTACTAGATCTCTTTAACCAATCACGGAACCAACACTAACATTACTGATCCGGCTGGTTTTCAGTCAGGCTACCCGGCGCATATATACAGAGCTGACTCGACCCGATCCGACTAGGTTTACATTGTTTATATCGAGAGGGTGGATCATGTGATGTGGCAGGTTGCTCCGCATATATTATACAGAGGAACATCTTTATAACGAGCTCAGTTAAAACAGGTACCTGAGATACCTGAGATAGCGAGGTAATTTCACAGGTCCATGTTCTATGGATTTTATTATTTTTAGGCCCTGATACGAGATATCTGATATAATGAGGTAAATTCAAAGCGCCAAAGGTGCTCATTGTGAGGTTTCACTGTTTATATATAGCACCTAATACAATATGATTGACCATCATCTCTATATAAGTAGCGTTTGACATTAGTATTACCTTGGTCATCAGCTACACTGCACCATGTACATGATGTAGGCTACATGTAGGCTATATACACAACCAACATGCACTTCATGTGCACATTCTCAACTCCTTGCGGAGTATTCTAGCCAGACTACCTGTCACATGCTTTACAAACACCCTTCCATTCCTCCCGAGTACATTATTTACACATAAATAGATTTGAGGAAAGTTCCCCTTCTTGCCGGGAAAATGTGTGTTGAGTAATATTATACAGTGTTTGTCGCTTCTAGACCCCGTTGCAATTAATTGCCAGTCAGATTATGTGACTAAATGCACAAATACGATTGGTTTAAATGTGAATATTTTCTGACTTGCAATTATGCAACTCTTTCTGCAACCATGGCAACAGGGCCCTAAAATGACTGCAGGTTAATTATAACCTGAACTGAAATACATGTTTATGTTAAGTCAAGCTTGTAATGTGTTTACAAATTTGATATATTATATTGTACTTTTGTTGTTGTCATTCCTTGACAGAACTACATAATATATTTTCTCCTATTAAACCTGGCCACCGACTCAGTTGTCTGTTTTGTTTCTTAGACAGCACACACAATCACGTGACCATGTGACGGGGCTTGTTAGTATTATACAACTAACGAATGGGCTTCTTGTGATAGTCAAATCTATTACCGAGGTGGGCTCAAAATGATTATTACCCGAAGCGTAGCTGAGGGTAATAGTCATTTTGAGCCCACCGAGGTAATAGATTGCCTATCACAATCAAGCACATTCGTTAGTTGTTTTATATCACTCATCAATATCAGTGATTGTGTTCAGCTTATAGCAAAATAAGTGAAAATCTCTTGAATATTTCATAAAATCGCTTGTAAATTTTGATATAAAAATCAATCGACATTAATGAATCCAGTATGAGCCTCCAGAACCACGGCGCATCTAATACGCTTAAAGTCATTGTTATTTTGCGCACACAATCACAAAGACGCAAAACTGAGTGCGCACCAACGCGCTGGCAGTTGCGCACATACGCGATGAATGCGTGCTAGCGCTCCCACGGCCGGATGTGCTTATTGGCTGTCTTGGCGTTCTTCTTCCTAGGTGAATAGTTTTTACCAACAAGGGCAATCACGTGACTAGAACGTGTGCACCATAGAGTACTGCACAAATTTGATCGCGTGTGCATTTTGCTTAAACACATGATCTATGGAACGAGCGCGTAACGAACTTTTAGAGTTAATTTTTTTACTAACGCCCCGGTGACGTTATTTTGCGAGTTGTCCAAAACTATCGTTTGTCAAATTCAATGGTAAAACGATCTCATGAGGGATATAAATACATCTAACGAATGGGTTTCTTGTGATAGTCAATCTATTACCGAGGTGATGGGCTCGAAATGACTATTACCCGAAGCGTAGCTGCAGGGTATTGAATAGTCATTTTGAGCCCACCGAGGCAATATATTGGCTATCTCAATCAAGCACTGGTTAGTTGTTTTATATCAATTATTACTTCTATGGCACCAACGCAAATATCAGTTCGCATTTTCGATTATTACTGGGCCATTATGGTATAACATCCATTTATCATATGGAATGTTCACAAGTCATATCAGCGTAGTCATCTCAGTTTCATAATTTTATCAGATCATTCAAATACAAAAACTAACAAAGGCGCTTGATAAAATGTGTATGTGAACAAAGTTATTTAAAAAAAAAACTTGATATACAATTAGCAATTCATGTGTATCACTGAACAGTATACGTGTGTCTATACTATGTGCGTGTGTGCACATGTTTGTGTTTGTCTGTTTATGTGTGTGTATGCATATATGTGTGCGCGCACGCGCGCGTGTGTGTGTGCTTTTTGGGGGTATATGCGAACGGTATGTGTGTGTGCGGGCGTTTGTGTGCATGTGTGTTTGTTTTTGTGTGTGCATGTTGTGTACGCGTTCATGTGTTTGTGTGTGTGACACGTGTGTTTGTGTGTGTGTGTCACTGTAAACAAATCACTTACAAAACTATTCGTGTGTATGTTTTATGCCCCTGCATGATTGTGTGTTTTGTTTGATCTCTAGAATAGTTGGCCCTGTATCAGGGTATTAACAGGGTTTCACACGAGCCAGTCAAATCATTTTTGTCAAGTTTTTTGGTGGCAACTGGCATGGTCCCAAAGTTGCGTATGTTTAAAAACTGTCCTATACACATTAATTAAAACTCTTACTCTCAATAACTGATCGAAATTGCAATTATTGATATGGAAGAACACAAGATCTTCTCATTCCGTCCATGTCAGTTTGAAAAGCCATGCCCGGGGGGGGGGGGGGGGGGGGGGGGGGGGGGTCACTCCAACTTACTGGCTACGCACCCGCGTCCAAAAAAGCGTCGAAATGGTATATTATCATTTTCAGCTATACGGCGTCGTCGACGTTTTCCTTAAAAACGAGTGTTTTTCAAGGACTGATCGCACTAAAACCTAAAAAATGGTACCTTTTCAGGTTCACATGTTTCAACGTTTTTCTACAAAAAAGGGTGTAGTAAATTTCAGAAATGGTGCGATACGCCATTAGGGTCAATCTTAAAAAAGTGGAGTCCATTTTATAAAAAAAAGTGCGTTTATGCGTATACGCCATTAGGTTCCATTTAAAAAAAAGGTATGATGCGCCATTTTTGCCCATTAGGGTCCATTTTGAAAAAGGTGCGATACGCCATTTTTGCACATTAGGGTCCATTTCAGAGGTTGATGGACACGGGTGGGTAGCACTTGTGTATGAGAGTGACCCCCCGGGAAGCCATGTCAGTTTGAAAATATAGTTGCGTATTTCGGGTCCAACATCAACTTTGACTTGCCCTTGGCCAGCTAAATAATTATGTTCCGTCAGTATACCAAACCATGAGGGAAAGGAGACATTCATCTGCAGAGGGCGCCGTCCCAATCAGAGCGGCAACGCGCTCAGATCATAATAAACCATAGAGTTATGTATAACTCTATGTAATAAACACAACAAAAAAGTAAGTCCCCCCCCCCCTCCCCCCTAATCAAAATAGCGTAACTTTGTAATTAAAAGGTTTTGCGCAAAATAACTTGGCAGGATTGTTTCTACACGTATTGAAAAACTTATGTATGAAAATGAGATTGATCCGTCGAGTCATGCATGAGTGAGCCCACATTTAAGGCAAAATTGTTACTTTTCAAAAGTCACAAGAGTCATGTGACTTTTGAAAAGTGACAATTTTGTCTTTAATCTGTGCTCATTCAGCCAGAAAGTGATGAATATCTCTTATTTTCACACATAATGTACATAACAATTGTACCAATATTCTGGCAAGATGACATCTTGAAACACTTATCGGTTATGAACTATAATGTTGTTTAGGGGGTAGTTATTTTTTGTGTTCGGTTTATATACTGAAAATTTAACGAATAAATAAATAAACAGATTCCAACTGACTTTAAACAGTATTATCTCAAGTACCAAAAGAGACCGCCCAGGCAATAGTTTCCCAACCGACGAAGTGTGCCATTCAACAGTCCTTTGGATTTCCATAACAATTATACGAGTTACAATGCACGAGATATTTGTTCTCGAAAAGGCACAAAATAATGTTCAAAGTATATACATCACACAAAAATACATTAATATAGATAATATAAAGGGTAACTATTCAGCGTTCATTTGATACCTTTCCTGAATCAGAAGTGCCACGCAGAGTTCTTTGCTGTTGAAGGTGATCGGTGCAAAATCCACTTTTTGCAAGTTTTGGTAATACCATTCGATTTCTTAATAATTGGGAGCATTATTATATACCTTCAGATGATACATGAATATGGTCAGTACCTCAGTTGGAGTAACAAATTGAGCGATATAGGTGCATGGAGTATTTAGACAGATCTGGTGGGTCCAAGACGATGCATCTGTCCATCGTCTTTTCGCTCTTCAGAGATGGACTATAATTATACGGGAAGCAGTGAGGGAACATGGGGAAAGGGTAATTATTGCCCCTAATCATGAAGTGGGATGGCCATCAATATCCTCTGTTTTAACGCCTTGTGATTTTTTTCTGTTGGAACATTTTAACGAACACGATGTTTCATCTCCTCCTCATGACCTTGGATGATGTGTGGGCCACATTCGACACGAGATGGATGTTTTGGACACACAAAAGTGTGGCACCATTGATTTCAGGAATGTATTCATTAGTCAAAACTTGCAAAAAGGTTTCGCACCTGTCCAAAGAACTCAGCAATGCGTGGTATACTGCTGATTCAGAAAAGGT